>KV014922.1:55017-88479 GCA_001598015.1 Dorcoceras hygrometricum | reverse complement strand
CAACAACTCTCGCAAGCAAAACAAACCATCTGCTGATCGCGCGAAGTTCTCAAAACGACGACGCATCTCGACGCCTTTGAAATTTCGCATCTGCTGAACTCTCAACGAAAAGCTCAAAATGCAGCGTTTCCACTAACTCAAACGACGCCGCTTCTCAACGCTAGTATTGCGCATCTGCTGATCAGCAGCAAGCAATACAACGCAATTACAATCAGCAGCAAACATTACGTCACGCCTACGTCATCATATCTGTCGACAGCTCTCGCGACAAATACTCGTCTGCTGATCTCTTTCACAAACGCATCTGCTGAATCTAATAGTCAACGCTCCAAATGTTGACTAACACGCGTCACTACCTCGCTCAATCTCACACTACGCGCGATGTCTACCAGCAGCAACTTCTATTCGCACCAAAACCAGCAGATCTTCATGCGTCACGCTGACGTCACCATACCTGCTGATTTCAAATTCCACCAGCAGGAGCTACAGTAACCTGCTGCTAACATTTTTGCTCCAAAATCGCTACGGTAGGAAATTTCCAAAAACTTAACGCGACGCTCAACAATTCAGCAGAAACCTCAAAATCACGTGATTAATCCCAAATCCAACCAATTAATCACAAATCTAAACTCTCAATCCTCACATGGATGCTCCGACTCAGCCGACTACTGGACGCACCTATCAGCCTGTTCAGGATGCGTTGCAATCTTTTTATTCTCCTCAGTGGTCGCAGCAGCAGCAGCAGCAGCAATCGAGTTGCTAACAGTTTAGGCCTCGGGGAAAGAAATTCAAGAAGAAGGGCAACTCGAGTTCCTCTAGTTCCGTGAGCTCTGGTTCTGGCAGTGGTTCAGGTAGTGGTTCTGGTGGAGGAATTTGTGGACAGTGCGGAGGGAGGCATCCTACTGCGCAGTGTCGTGGTGTTCAGGGAACTTGCAATAACTGTGGACAGCCTGGACATTTTTTTCGGAGAGCATGTCCATTATTGAGGGAACAGACCTCGATTCCTTCACAGCAGGGTTCGGCTGGTGGTTCTTCGTAGAGACCGCAGTTTCCTGTTCCGACTCAGCGATCTGGATTTCAGCCTAGTGGACCGTCTAGGTTTGGAGCACCTCAGAGACCTCAGTTCTAGATTCCCCAGCAGGCTCAGGCGAACGCTTTGACTAGAGAGAAGGCTGAGGAGATGCCTGGCATGGTGATTGGAGGTACATGCTTTATTTTTGATTTTCCTGCGAAAGTTTTATTTGACACTGGTGCATCACACTCTTTTATTTCTGAGATGTTTGTATTTGAGCATGGGTTGAGTTCTTCCCCATTGTGTGATGTTGTTTCCGTGTCTACCCCTACTGGTGTGAGTCTGTGGTCTCGAGAGGTTGTGATTGATTGCCTGATTAGGTTCAATGAACATGTGTTGGTGTCTGTTAGGATAAAATTTATAGTTTTGGTGATAACAAAATAGGACAAGTTAAAACTGGATAAACAGAAGCAAGCTTCTAAACCAGTCGCAATACAGGTTCTTGGTATCCAGACGCAAACTACAGTGGTATTGGGTATTCAGACGCAGGGAATATTGATTCAGATGTTGAGTATCCAGACGAGAACTACAGTACCTTGTTTCTATCAACGTGTTACATGAACAGACGAGAGATAGTGTTTTGGTAAAACAGATGGAAGCTACAGCAAAGGGTTTGACTAGTCGTTGGGTAATCCAGACGCAGTGTACAGTTCTTTTGGAATCAGTCGCAGGATAGTATCGGTAATCCAGATGCAAGCTATAGTGCTTTTATAAACCAGACGCAAGGTACAGTGTCTTCATAAATCAGACGCAAGAAGTCAAATGGTAGCGTGTGCAAAACGACAGCGTTTAAGCAAGTTGAAGCGACACCGTATTATAACCAGTCGAGAGCTACAGTAATGTGTTAACCACAGTGATTCACTTAACCAGTCGAGGGTGTTTTGCAAAACGATGTCGTATGGATAATTTAAAACGTCAGCGTTTTAACTAGTCAATAGCTTTTATAAAAGAAAACAGTCGAGGGTTTTTGAGGTTAGCGATGACAAAACGATGTCGCTTGAATAATTTGATACGACAGCGTTTTTGACTTCGCGCTAGAAACCAGTCGTTGGGTTATATAAAGAATCAGGCGCTGGAAAACCAGTCGATGCATACTTGGAAGTATTTTACAGTCACAACTTTTGAAGCCACGACGAAGAAAATTGGATCTGGTTATCAGAGGAATTTCAGGCGCAAGTTTAAATTGATTCAAATACGATCGTATAATCAAAATGGAAAAGATCATCAGGACGTACAATTGCCTGGAATTAAGGAGACAAGGTAGGTACTATTTTGGGTAAATAGTACGATGTATAGAGGCCGTTTTTCATTGTTTGCACAGAATTGGAAAGAAGACAAATTGGCTCTGTCAATGAGCAATTTTACCTTGTAGTGGAGCAGGAATTACGGTGTACAAATTTGACAGCGTGACCGCAATAGAATAATAGCGAAGGATGATTTCTTCAATCCAGCTCCTGGTATTTATAGGCTTCGATTGCAACGGTCATAAATGCTTCAAAGGAAAATAAATCCCATTTGAATGAATTAGAGATTTTGATTGCATCTTGGGGATGGATGTGTTATCTAGCTATAAGGCTACAGTCGATTGTTTTCATGGTGGATGAGATTTCGCCCTGACTCGGGAGAGAAGTGGGATTTCTACGGTGCTGATTCGCGCTCGAAGATTCCACTAGTTTCTGCCATGGATATGTTTAGCCTGCTATCGCTAGGTAATGCGGGATTCATGATCTATGCGCTTGAAAGTTCCCAAGAGCCGCGATTGGAGTTGAGTGATATTTCGGTCGTTCGAGAGTTTCCCATCGTGTTTTCCGATGAGATTCCTGGATTTCCTCCAAGACGTGAGATTGACTTCAGCATCGAGTTGGTGCCTGGTACTGCCCCGATTTCTAGAGCTCCTTATCGGTTGGCGCCAGCGGATTTGAAAGAGCTGAAGGATCAGTTGAGAGATCTCCTGGAGAAAGGCTTCATCAGACCGAGTATGTCGCCTTGGGGAGCTCCGATTCTTTTTGTGAAGAAGAAGGATGGATCTATGAGGATGTGTGTGGATTTTCGTAAAGCGACGGTGAAGAACAAGTATCCTTTGCCGAGGATTTATGACTTGTTCGATCAGTTGCAGGGATCGGTCATTTACTCGAAGATTGATTTGTGCTCTGGTTATCACCAGTTGCGGATTAGAGACGCTGACGTTGCGAAGACAGCTTTCCGGACTCGATATGGGCATTATGAGTTTCTTGTCATGTCGTTTGGATTGACTAATGTCCCAGCTGTGTTCATGGATTTGATGAATCGCGTCTTCAGCGAGTACATCGATCGGTTCGTGATCGTCTTCATAGATGACATCCTAGTATATTCGAGGAGCATGAGAGAGCATAAGGAGCACCTCATATTAGTGTTGCAGAGATTGAGAGACTCACAACTCTATGCCAAGTTCAGTAAGTGTGAATTTTGGCTTGATCGAATTATCTTTTTGGGTCATGTGATTTCGGCGCAAGGGATTTTGGTAGATCCGAGTAAGGTCGAAGCAGTTCTGAACTGGGAGAGACCTAGGAATGTTTCCGAGATCCGTAGCTTCTTGGGATTGGCTGGCTATTACAGACGTTTCATCGAGAAGTTCTCTTCCATAGCCAGGCCACTGACTCAATTGACTCAGAATGATCGAAAGTTTGTTTGGACTGACGAATGCGAGTACAGTTTGTTGGCGCAGCGGCAGATCCGGATCCCGTTACCGGGGGCGCAGCGGAAGTTTCAAAAATTTGTCCCAGAAACGTTCAATACATAATAATCAAAGCAATAAAACATTCATAGGATGTTTTATAGAAGATACCTTGCTGGCGTCTAGGCGCCTGGCTCCGACCAGATTCACAGGGAAACTGGCACTTCAACGGTAGGCGGCGGTAGATCTCCTAATCCGGTCCACAACTGGAAACAGGACTCCTTCGTCAGTCTGCACTAGAAGAGCTGACGAATTTGACACGAACGAAATCTCCTCGTCGACGTTATCGGAACAAGTCCAATCACGTGAGTACCGGCGACGGGCGACGCGTGGTGGTCGGCGGCAGTGGGAGAGAGAGTGAGGAGAGGGGGCGGCTCTTGCTAGGGTTTAGTGAGTTCAAGTGTGTCATACATGAACCCTAGGCCATGCATATGTAGACTAGTGATGGGCTTGGATCGGCCCAATGGACCTGGGTCAGGCCCAGGTCCATATAAACATTCGGTTCATTTCCATCACGGTGGCTCATCATAACTCCGATCGACAATATGATCGGACCGATCTACACAGTTTTCAAAACTGAGTATTATGATGCGAAAACAATTTTTCAGACCACCTAGTCCAAAATTGCAGTTTAGCCCTTCAACTTTGGGAAATCGCAATTTGACCCCTGTTGACTTTTAGGAAGTCGCACTCCCTAAATTCCTCCTCCTATGCTCAACACATTGAGCTCAGTTTCCGTGCGGAAATCGTGAAGCCAGTACTTGTGTGGCCCTCAATGGTTCAGGGATACAGCTAGCCGTGGGCCCACAACCATTGTGACTCCGAAATCACAATTTCGGACCGACCCATCGGATCATGATAAAGCGCCTAGCAACATCGCCCCATGATCCCCTAGGTATCACTGATAGTGCCTTCAAGAACCAGTCGGTCATGGTTAGCGTACAGTACGGTCCTTTCAACACATATATCCCGATTAGATTAACGACCATTGGTACATCGAGAGTCGCAAGAGATTTAATAACTATGCATACATCTCGGAGATCAAATAGTGATATCGCGTGTGTTACTAGGTAAACCCATTTACCTAAAACACATCTAGTACTCTGGCCAGAGATTATCACACTATTATCTCCTCAGATAGCATAGGATATCCACGCATAAAAGCGAGCGGTGAATCCTCGCAACGAAGCATCGACTCCTACATGCATCGGGACCTCATCCAATCCCGCCACCTAATGACCCCAAATGAGTCGGTAAACGGGTCAAAGTGAGGCACCTATCATGTAGAGTCTCAATGACGTTTCGAGTAGTGAGGACTAATCAGTACAACCAAGACCTCGGACTTATCCACTCGACAAATGGTAACCACTTGGAAAGTCCGAACGAGGGTAGTTCGATAGATCACCAGGTCACTATCCATCTGCATGCTCAGAACATCACAATGTTCCCTACCAATGAAACATGGTACTTCACATCGCAGATGCTAGTCTCAAGCTCGGGCGGCCTTATCCTAATTTTGACGGCTCAATCGACTAGGAACGAGTTCAGAATGCACAGTGACTATTAGATGTGTTTCATGATAACCATCATATCCACTATCACATCTAACATACACTATGGTGTATTCTAGGTCTTTATCCAACACAATTGTAAACATTATAACAAAATAAAAATAAAGAACGCCATAAAAGAAATGTGAATTTCATAAATAAAGATCGTTATACACAGAGTCAATAAAACCCACACGCCACAAGTTGGCTAGTTGGGCATCTACTTTAACAATCTCCCACTTGCCCTAAAGCCAACTACTCATCAGACGCAGTCCCATTGTTTTGCGATGTTTTTCAAACAACGGTCCTGGCAAGGGCTTCGTAAGTGGATCAGCAATGTTGTCTGCAGAGGCGACTCTCTCAACTGCTATGTCACCTCTAGCCACAATATCCCGGATTATGTGGTATTTCTCAGTATATGTTTGGATATTTGGTGAGACCTAGGCTCCTTTGCTTGTGCAACGGCACCCATGTTGTCGCAGTACATCGGGACTGGACCAACTCCATCAGGAATTACGCCCAAATCTTGGACGAAATTCCTTATCCAAACCGCCTCCTTAGCAGCAGCTGATGCTGCGATGTACTCAGCCTCAGTGGTTGAATCCGCGATGGTGTCTTGCTTGGAACTCTTCCAAGATACGGCACCACCATTGAGCATGAATACAAATCCAGAGGTTGACTTCGAATCATCCACGTCACATTGGAAGCTAGAATCAGTGTAGCCTTTCAATTTCAGTTCACCACCCCCATAGACCATGAACATATTCTTAGTCCTTCGTAAGTACTTAAGAATATCTTTCACAGTCTTCCAATGCATTTGGCCGGGGTTGGGCCTGGTAGCGGCTCGTGACACTCAGAGCATATGCAACATCTGGTCTAGTTGAGATCATGCCATACATAATACTACCTATTGCCGAGGCATATGGCACACGTGTCATACTCTTTATCTCCTCATCAGTCTTCGGACACATAGACTTAGATAGAGTGACCCCGTGGCACATAGGTAGGTGTCCTCTCTTGGACTCTTCCATAGAGAACCGCTTAAGTATGGTATCGATGTAGGTGGCTTGGGTGAGTCCGAGAATCCTTTTCGATCTATCTCGATAGATCTGTATTCCAAGAATATAGGATGCTTCACCCATGTCCTTCATCGAGAATCTACTAGACAACCACACTTTAATTGACTGCAACATTCCTACATCATTCCCAATGAGTAGAATGTCATCAACATAAAGTACAAGGAATGTCACAGCATTCTTAACTACCTTCTTATACACACATGGCTCCTCGGGATTCTTGATGAAATCAAATTCCTTAATTGTTTCATCGAATCTCAGGTTCCAACTCCTCGATGCTTGTTTGAGACCGTAGATCGATCTCTGAAGTTTGCATACTTTATGCTCACTTCCTACAGATGTGAAACCCTCAGGCTGCGTCATATAGATCTCTTCCTTAATGTTTCCATTAAGAAACGCAGTTTTCACATCCATTTGCCATATCTCATAGTCGTACCATGCGGCTATGGCCAGTAAAATTCTAATTGACTTGAACATTGCGACTGGTGAAAAGGTTTCATCATAGTCAACACCTTGCCTTTGAGTGTAACCTTTCGCGACCAGTCGTGCCTTGTAGGTCAGTACCTTACCATCAGGCCCAATTTTTCTCTTGTATATCCATTTACACCCAATGGGAACAATTCCTTCGGGAGGACTAACAAGGGTCCAAACTTGGTTTGCATGCATTGAGTCAATCTCAGATTGCATTGCTTCAAGCCACAAATTAGAATCAGCATCGGAAATTTCCTCCTTGAATGTTCTTGGATCACATCCAATAGTTTGATCACTTTGATCATCTTCAAGGAGGAAACCATTTCTATCAGGAGCCCTAGGAACCCTTTCAGATCTCCTAGGTGCAATCATTTCTGGTACTGGATCTTGAGGAGCGGGAGATTCGCTTGGTACTTCAGACGATTCTCGAACCTCTTCGAGTTCTACTATTTTGCCTTTTCTATCAAGTAGAAACTCCCTTTCTATAAAGGTGGAATTTCTAGAAATAAACACTTTTGTTTCGTTGGGATAGTAGAAGTAGTATCCAATAGAATTCTCTGGATACCCAATGAAGTAGCATAAGATGGATCTATTATCCAGCTTATCTCCCACTGTCTGCTTCACGTAAGCAGGACATCCCCAAATCCTCAAGTATGAGTATTTGGGCGTCTTGCCCATCCATATCTCATATGGAGTCTTATCCACCGCCTTGGTGTGAACATTGTTCAACAACATCACCACCGTTTCGAGCGCATAGCCCCAAAACGACGTAGGAAGCTCAGTGAAACTCATCATGGATCGAACCATGTCCATCAAGGTTCGATTATGACGCTCCGCTACACCATTGAGTTGTGGTGTGGCCGGAGGGGTCCACTGTGAGAGAATCTCATTCTCTTTGAGATAGTCTTGAAATTCAGCACTCAAGTATTCTCCACCTCGATCGGATCGAAGTGCTTTAATACTTTTCCCCAACTGATTTTCTTCTTCAGCCTTGAATTCTTTGAACCTTTCAAAGGATTCAGACTTGTGCTTCATTAAGTAAAAGTACCCATACCTAGAGTGATCATCGGTAAAGATGATAAAGTATGTGTGACCGTACTTAGTACCAATGCTAAGTGGGCGACACACATCAGTATGGATCAAATCCAAAAGGCCTTGAGCACGTTCAGGCTTGCCCTTGAAGGGTTGTTTAGTCATTTTTCCCTTGAGACAAGACTCACAAGTTGGTAGGGAGTTATTGTCTGACATATCAAACTTGTCACTCCCAACTAACTTGTTCATCCTACTTAAGGAAATGTAACCTAGCCTAGCGTGCCAAAGTTGTGCCGGGTTCAAGCTATCGTTTTTCCTTTTAATTGTTGTTTGTATGTGTTTCCACATCGCGAGTTGGAACTTCTTTTAATTTTAATGTGTATAGATCGTTTTCACATTCCCCAATTCCAATCAAACATTCATTCTTGTATATATTGCAAATCGAATTGGCAAAATGACAAGTATATCCATCACTATCAAGCATAGAAATAGAAATAATGTTCTTTATTAATTCGGAAACAAACAAAACGTTTCTCAATAACAACTTAAAATTCGAAGATAGAAACAAATAAACATCTCCTATAGCTACAGCAGCAACCCTTGCTCCGTTTCCAAGCCTCAATTGGGTCTCACCCTCTCTAAGACGTCGGCTTCTTGTCATCACCTGCAAATCATTGCAGATATGAGATCCACATCCGTTATCAAGTACCCAAGAAGTCGAACGAAGAGACATATTTATTTCAATGTAGAAAATACCTTTTGCAGTTCGCAACTGCTCGAGATACTCCTTACAGTTCCTATTCCAGTGCCCAGGCTTGTGGCAGTAGTGGCAAACATCCTCAGACTTGTTTGGCTTGGAAGCCTTTGCCTTGGGCTTATTGGCGGGCTTTTTCCTCCTTCGCATGGGCATAACGCTTCTTACCCTTGCGTTTGGGCCCCTTCTTCGCAGAGGAAGAAGATCCCATAAGGAGGACGGGCTTGTCCTTCTTTATGGTCCCCTCGAACATTACAAGCATGTTCACCACCTCTTCAAGGGTGGCTTCCAGCTTGTTCATGTTAAAGTTGACCACAAAGGGGTCGAATGCAGCAGGGAGTGAGAGGAGAAGCAGATCCACTGACAGCTCATGTGTAAGCGTGATATGGGCATAACGCTTCTTACCCTTGCGTTTGGGCCCCTTCTTCGCAGAGGAAGAAGATCCCATAAGGAGGACGGGCTTGTCCTTCTTTATGGTCCCCTCGAACATTACAAGCATGTTCACCACCTCTTCAAGGGTGGCTTCCAGCTTGTTCATGTTAAAGTTGACCACAAAGGGGTCGAATGCAGCAGGGAGTGAGAGGAGAAGCAGATCCACTGACAGCTCATGTGTAAGCGTGATATAAAGGCCCACCAGCTTTTCAATGAGCCCAATCATACGAACCCCATGCTCGCGGACCGAAGTCCCATCGCGCATGCGGCTTGTCATGAGCTCCTTGACAGTGGTGAACCTCTCAGTCCGCGAGTTCTTCCCATACAGCTCCTTGAGATGAAGGTGTATGTCAGCAGCATACACTGTCTTCTCGAAACGCCGCTGCATTTTGTTAGACATCGATGCTATCACATAGCACCGTGCCTTAAGCTCGTCGTACCACCATTTTTCCAGCTTTGCCAGCTTCTCAGGACAGGCATCGGCAGGGGCTTCCTTCGAAGGAGTCTTCTCTAGCGTGTAGAGAAGTTTCTCCGAAGCCAAAACAATTTTGAGGTTTCGAAGCCAATCTTGGTAGTTCAAACCAGTGAACTTGTTGCTATCCAGTATAGCAGCAAGTGGATTTTTGATCGAAGACATTATAACAGCGGTTTATACTGAAAGGAAAAGCAGACATGCATTACTAACTATTTATGAAAAACGCTAAGACATAAAACAAGGTCATTTAGTTTTATGAATTACCCTCCCACTATTTTAACGATTTCACCACCCTCTAATGAAATCGACAAAGCAAGTTTCCTTTGTGGGTACACAGAGTCCAATCAAGCGATCATAATCCCGAATAATATCAGTCAACCATGACCCTTAAAAGGTAGAGCCCAATTGCAACCGGTGCAACCTCCATGTAATTTACCTCACGTCTAGTAAGGGCCCAATAATATGACGCCGATTACTATCACGTGTCAAGATGACCCATCAATGTCGATTTGTGAAGGACGGTCCCCTTAACGTCCCCAATAATATGAGCCAACGTTAAAGGGAGTTCCAACCAACTCACAGCGAGTGTCAATGACGTGTACAGCTTTCCGGCATACATAACCCCCTCAATAATATGAGCCGGGCCATGTGTGCGGGTAGCATCGACGTACACTCATTGTTGATGGAAGGTAGGAAAATTTAAACAAATTTAAATTCCCTTAGTTCCATGATCTTATCGAATAAGCAATCATGAAACTTTTAATCTTGATATTTATTTTAAATCCTATTTAACATGAGGGATTTTAATTTTGAAATTTGGTCTCATTAATTTTAAACCACAATTTAAAACGCGGATTCAAAAGACATATATCGCATATATATAAAATTTGGGATGATCGATAGCGAGAGATATGCGGTCCGTGGTTGTCAATCACGGACCTAGGTCCAGTCCTAGGTGAAATACAGTATGCAATGCAATCCTATTACATTAGCTTCCAGTTTTACAAATCTTCGGTCTTCAATCTCTTTGATCATCATCTCCACCATCTTCAAAAGGTCCTCCCACTAAATCTAGTATTTACATTTAAATATTCATGACACATTGGGATACAATTTTAAAGGGGTGGGAACGGGCCACAAACAGACCCACTTTGTAAATGATATCAACAATAATACAACCAAAAATTTGCAAAACCTAGCATACACCTAACACATTGGGCACGGCTCTCGATCATCCCAAACATACAATCAATTCAAATAATTGACATAAATTAAATAATCAAATCAAATTTGATAATTTCCCAACAAAATCATATTTTAAATATAAAATCACATTTTATAAATAAAATCACATTTTGTCAATTTTAATTGCATCATATTGGGTTTAAAATAATTTTAGGCCCAAAATCTCAAAATTTCCAAAAATTAATTTTGGTCCGACCAAAATGGCCCAATATCAAATATTGGCCCGAAAACTCCTCTGGTCGCCCGGGACAGGCCCGAAGCAAACCCTAGAAGTAAAAAACAGTGTCGCAACTGCCGCACGCTGTGCAGGCGGCGGGCGCCGCCGTGCGGCAGTGTAGCTGCGTGCAGCTACAGTGCCGCCGTGCGCACGCTACAGTGCCGCCGTGCGCACACTACACTGCCACCGTGCGCACGCTACAGTGCCGCCGTGCGCAAGCTACATTGCCGCCGTTTTTTTTATTTTCGAAAAATTTGTGATCGATGCAATTCAGGCACAATTATGTATTGATAGATCCGAGTCTTGGCTCTGATACCACTGTTGGCGCAGCGGCGGATCCGGATCCCATTCCCGGGGGCGCAGCGGAAGTTTCAAAAATTGCCCTGGAAATGTTCAATACATAATAATCAAAGCAATAAAACATTCATAGGATGTTTTATAGAAGATACCTTGCTGGCGTCTAGGCGCCTGGCTCCGACCAGATTCACAGGGAAACTGACACTTCAACGGTAGGCGGCGGTAGATCTCCTAATCCGGTCCACGATTGGAAACAGGACTCATTCGTCAGTCTGCACCAGAAGAGCTGATGAATTTGACATGAACGAAATCTCCTCGTCGACGTGATCGGAACAAGTCCAATCACGTGAATACCGACGACGGGCGACGGCACGACGGACGGCGGGCGGCGCGTGGTGGTCGGCTGCCGTGGGAGAGGGAGTGAGGAGAGGAGGCGGCTCTTGCTAGGGTTTAGTGAGTTCAAGTGTGTCATACATGAACCCTAGGCCATGCATATGTAGACTAGTGATGGGCTTGGATCGGCCCAATGGACCTGGGTCAGGCCCAGGTCCATATAAACATTCGGTTCATTTCCATCACGGTGGCTCATCATAACTCCGATCGACGATCTGATCGGACCGATCTACACAGTTTCCAAAACTGAGTATTATGATGTGAAAACAATTTTTCAGACCACCTAGTCCAAAATTCCACTTTAGCCCTTCAACTTTGGAAAATCGCAATTTGACCCCTTTTGACTTTTAGGAAGTCCAACTCCCTAAATTCGTACTCCTATGCTCAACACATTGAGCTCAGTTTCCGTGCGGGAATCGTGAAGCCAGTACTTGTGTGACCCTCAATGGTTCAGGGATACAGCTAGCCGTGGGCCCACAACCATTGTGACTCCGAAATCACAATTTTGGACCGACCCATCGGATCATGGTAAAGCGCCTAGCAACATCGCCCCATGATTCCCTAGGTATCACTGATAGTGCTTGCAAGAACCAGTCGGTCATGGTTAGCGTACAGTACGGTCCTTTCAACACATATATCCCGATTAGATCAACGACCATTGGTACATCGAGAGTCGCTAGAGATCTAATAACTATGCATACATCTCGGAGATCAAATAGTGATATAGCGTGTGTTACTAGGTAAACCCATTTACCTAAAACACATCTAGTACTCTGGCCAGAGATTTATCACACTATTATCTCCTCAGATAGCATAGGATATCCACGCATAAAAGCGAGCGGTGAATCCTCGACAACGAAGCATCGACTCCTACATGCATCGGGACCTCACCCAATCCCGCCACCTAATGACCCCAAATAAGTCGGTAAACGGGTCAAAGTGAAGCACCTATCATGTAGAGTCTCAATGACGTTTCGAGTAGTGAGGACTAATCAGTACAACCAAGACCTCTGACTTATCCACTCGACAAATGGTAACCACTTGGAAAGTCCGAACGAGGGTAGTTCGATAGATCACCAGGTCACTATCCATCTGCATGCTTAGAACATCACAATGTTCCCTAACAATGAAACATGGTAATTCACATTGCAGATGCTAGTCTCAAGCTCGGGCGGTCTTATCCTCATTCACCTAATGACCCCAAATAAGTCGGTAAACGGGTCAAAGTGAAGCACCTATCATGTAGAGTCTCAATGACGTTTCGAGTAGTGAGGACTAATCAGTACAACCAAGACCTCTGACTTATCCACTCGACAAATGGTAACCACTTGGAAAGTCCGAACGAGGGTAGTTCGATAGATCACCAGGTCACTATCCATCTGCATGCTTAGAACATCACAATGTTCCCTAACAATGAAACATGGTAATTCACATTGCAGATGCTAGTCTCAAGCTCGGGCGGTCTTATCCTCATTTTGACGGCCCAATCGACTAGGAACGAGTTCAGAATACATAGTGACTATTAGATGTGTTTCATGATAGCCATCATATCCACTATCACATCTAACATACACTATGATATATTCTAGGTCTTTATCCAACACAATTATAAACATTATAACATAATGAAAATAAAGAACGCCATAAAAGAAATGCGAATTTCATAAATAAAGATCGTTATACACAGAGTCAATAAAACCCACACGCCACAAGTTGGATAGTTGGGCATCTACTCTAACACAGTTTTAGACGTTGAAGGAGAAGTTGACTACTTCTCCTGTCTTGGCTCTACCGTCTGGATCTGGAGGATTCATGGTGTGCTCCGATGCTTCTCTCAATGGCTTAGGATGCGTTCTGATGCAGAACGAGTACGTGATTGCCTATGCGTCTCGACAGTTGAAGCCTCACGAGACGAGGTATCCTGTTCATGATTTGGAGTTGGCTGCGATGGTGTTTGCCTTGAAGATTTGGCGGCATTATCTGTATGGTGAAGAGTTTGTGGTGTACACCGACCACAAGAGCCTGAAGTATATCTTCACGCAGTTTGATCTGAATATGAGGCAGCGACGATGGATGGAATTTCTCAAGGACTTTAACTGTGAGATTCAGTATCAGCCTGGACGGATGAACTCGGTTGTCGATGCCTTCAGTAGGAAGACCCAGCCTGCGATGCTTTCTTCTTTGAGAGTCTCTAAAGTCTACGAGCAGTTGAGTACTTCTGGTTGGCGTTTCCAGCCGGGTGATCAGTACTTCATGGTTTCCTCGATTCAGGTGGAACCACATATTGTGAATGACATCAGGGAAGCGCAGAGGACTGATCCGTAAATTCATGAGTTGAAGATTAGAGCCCAAAGTGGTCAGTCTGATGATTTCTCTGTTTCTTCCGATGGGTGTCTGAGATATAGAGGAAGATTAGTGGTTCCGAACCTGATTGATTTGAAGGAGACCCTTCTGAATGAAGCGCATTGTAGTCAGTACAGTGTGCATCCGGGTGAGAGAAAGATGTACCATGCCTTGAAGTCTCACTATTGGTGGGCATGTATGAAGAGCGACATTTCGGCTTTTGTTGCTAGATGTCTGAATTGCCAGCAGTCAAGCCTGAGAGGATGAGACCTAGTGGATTGCTACTGAGTTTGGAGGTGCCCCAATGGAATTGGGAGCACATCGCCATGGATTTTGTGACTCATTTACCTCGGTCGGGTAGGGGATGCGATGCGATTTGGGTGGTGATTGATAGACTTTCGAAGTCATCCCATTTCATTCCCTATGATGTGAGGTGTTCGATGAAGAAAATGACGAAGCTGTATATCGACCATGTGGTTAGATTGCATGGAGTTCCTATTTCGATAGTGTCCGATAGAGATCCAAGATTCACTTATCGTTTTTGGAAGAGTCTGCAAGAAGCGATGAGTTCGCGATTGGCTATGAGTACAGCCTATCACCCACAGACAGATGGTCAGTCTGAGCGGACTATTCAGACTTTAGAGGATATGCTGCGTGCAGTAGTGATGGATTTCAGTGGTGGCTGGCAGGATTCGCTATCCTTGGTTGAGTTTTCGTATAACAACAGTTACCAAGTGACTATCGGAATGGCTCCATTTGAAGCGTTGTATGGTCGAAAATGCAGATCTACGATTTGTTGGGAAGAAGTTGGTGAGAGACAGCTTTCTACCCCGGAGTTTGTGCAGCATATGAAAGATCAGATTGATTTGATCCGAAGTAGAATGAAGGCTGCACAAGATAGATTCACTAGCTATGCTAACTGTAGACGTCGACGTTAGAGTTTGAGGTTGGCGATCGAGTATTTCTCAAAGTTTCTCCTTTCAAGACCGTGATGGCTTCAGATTTAAAGGCAAATTAGCTCCTAGATTCGTTGGTCCCTTTGAGATTATCGAGCGGATTGGACAGTTGGCTTATCGACTGAGACTTCCTGATGAACTGGCAGCGATGCATGATGTCTTTAATGTGTGAATGTTGAGGAAATATGAGCCAGATCCGTCCCATGTGTTGAGAACCGACGAAGTTGAGCTGGATTCTGCCTTGAGTTATGTTGAATATCCAGTTCAGATTCTGGATAGGAAGGAGAAGCAGCTGAGGAACAAAGTAGTTCCGTTGGTGATGGTCCAATGGAGCAAGCATGGCAAAGAAGAAGCAACTTGGGAACCGGAAGAGAATATGCAGCGCGAGTGGCCGCATCTGTTTGAGTAGATATTGTATTAGATTTTGGTTTCTGATTATGTTCTTCCCTAGTTGTCGTTTGTTGATTGCCCAGTTATCTTGAACTCTTGGGTTTGAATTAGATGAATTTCTATTTCGTATTCTGATTGTTTGATTGATTTTCCCTGAGTTTGCCTTGATTTCGAGGACGAAATCTCTTAAGGTGGGGAGAATGTGAGGAATCAGACTTTTAGTTTGTGATTAATCGAATTGATTTGGGATTTATCGCATGAATTTTGAAGGTTTTGCGCGTGAAATCTGATTCCCCATTGTAATTCAGACGTTGCGCTATTGTTTAGACACCAGTCGTAACGAATTTAGGAATTCAACACGGGTCAACGATACTGTAGCTCTCAGCTGGTGGATTTTTGAATCAGTAGAGATGACGTAGACGTGATGCGTTGTTATCTGCTGGCAGTAGTTGCGCTTAGAATGGTTGCTGCTGGCAGCAGGCACACAAATGGCATCGTTTAGATTAGTTGACGCATCGTCGTTTTGTGTAATTTTGCGAGATCAGTCGCTGATGGGTTTTTGAAGAGATCTGTTACCAGTTTTTGGTTGTTTTGCAAGAGATATCTGTTGTCAGCTGGTGAAGCTCTGCGACGTCGTTTGAGTTAGTTGGAACGGTGTCGTTTTGATGTTCCTTTGAGAATGTATCGACTGATGGTTGCTGCTGGTTTTATCGAAAGAAAGAGATGGTATCTGCTGTAAGATATCTACTGTTCACGTCGACTGAATATTTTGTGATCAGCAGCTATTGGATTTGAGGGCTATATATATATATAGGCGAGGGTGATCGACACTTAGAAAGATTCTGGACCCGATATTTCTTATCTCCTTTCCCAAACCCTCGAATAGCTACTGTTCACCGTGACTTATCTTCCGTCGGTTGCCGCCGTTCTCCGCCGATGATTTGAGTGATTTTGGTGGCGCTGGATTCGTTGTGAGTTGCTCTTTTGATTGCTACCCATTTGAAGCCCTGAATCAACGTTGGAGAAGAAGTGCGAAGTTGCCGTGTCCTCGTACAGAGAAATTCGTTGGTTCTTCTGCTGGTTTGAGTTTCTGGGTGAGCATCTCTTGTTGTTTCTAGCTTCGGTAGACTTGTAGAACTAGAGCAAGGTTCTGACCATAGGATATGATGCTTAGAAGTTTAGATTTGAACTAGAATTAAGCTTCTATGTGAGGCCCTGTGACATATTTGAGTTCGCAGGAGGTATCTGCTGGGATTTTCGAAAGCAGGAAGAGGCTGAGTTGCTTCAGTGGTTGTACCGTGCCTTTGCAAGAATCTGTTGAGGTAGAATTCAGTCGTTGAAGGTACGATTGAGCGTGATTTAACAGCTTCGAGGATAACTTGCGAGTATCTGAGTCTTGAGTCTGGCTTATGTGAATCCTGTGAATTATGTGAACTGTCTGAATTACTGAATTGTATGCGCTGTTTACATATTTTATGCATGTGGAAATCAGATATGAATTTCTTGGCATTCATGCATACATATTGAGCCAGAGTGATCGATTGATGACCCGAGATTAGAGCCACGTTGTGACTGGGCGACTGATGTGTTTGCCTGAATAGTCCAACGCTATCATCGAAGTGGTGAGCGACTGACTTGTCGTTTCAGAATACCACCAAGCTGTGATGGCTGACGGGCCAGAATATCACGGACCGATGATTTCCACCGGCTGACTTGCTGTGCGTGGTATATAGGCTCGACTGATTTGATTTGCCAGTTGACTTACTGGTCTTGATACCCGATTTCCTTGGCAGCCTCATGCATCTCATGACTTTTGATACTGCATGTTTATGAGTTGCTGTTTATTTAGAGCTCTTCGTACTGAGGCTTGACCTCGTATTTGTTTTCCTGCTTTGTGTTGTTTGGGTCTGTGTTACCCATTTGCATGATCTTCGGGTAACCAAGCTGGACAGAGTGGAGGTTCAGCTGGTCGATCCCCGTTTCCTTGAGTCCCAGTCTATTTTTACTATGTATTGAACCGGGGGATGCCCCGTGTTTCTATGTAATTGGGGATCTGTTCGATTTGAGATTTATTGTTGTTACCTGATTGGTATGAGTCTGAGTCAATTCATATTTTGATTATGAATATTTTGAATGTATGATTTTAAGTTCAGGCCTAAATTATTTCGAAAATTTTTAAGCCCGATTTTTACGCTTCCGTGATTATGTGCTTAATTGTGCTATTATCTTGAGTAATTAGCACGGGGCCTGACAGTTCTGCTCTGAGCTATTTTGGAGTAGCTCTGTGTTCCAGCTTAGTCTGAGCTATTTTGGAGTAGCTCTGTGTTCCAGCTTAGACCTTTTGAGTTGATCTGATCGATGCTCCAGTTCGTTCTGCTCTGAGTTGAACTGCTCTAAGCTGAAATATGATTTGATCTTCTTATCTGAAGGCCCTGAGTTGATCTCAATTATAGGGAAGCTCCATTCTGATCTGATGTCCAGATCTGATTGTCTTCTGCGCTTCTAATCTGAGCTCAGCTCTTCATATATGCCAATCAGCTCTGATCTGTTTACTACTAATCTCCGAGCTGATCTTAGATCTGACCTGCACACTCAAGTAAATACATCAGTACACAACATAGCAAGTTTTGTGTTCATCAAAATCATGTCAGATCAGTTTCTAAATCCAACATACTTGATAGGATCGATAATATTTAGAGTAGGTGAATAAACAGTTAAAATTTTTCTTTGAGTTAAGCCGACTTAACAGCTGAGAATCTTAAAACATAATACACCGGCGTTTTGTTTATGTATCAAGCTCAAAATCTAAAGCATCGGTGGCAAAATGCTGAGGAGGAATTCAGAATTTACCGCTTGTAGGTTAACTCAAGTTTCGAGGCCGAAACTTTCAGTAAGGATGGATGGATGTAAATCCACAAATTTTGATCCAGTATATTTTTAAAGTGCTAGAGGATAAGTTTCGTATAGGCACTTGGGTTTCAAATGCATGTGTATATATCAAGATGCATATTTTGAGAGATAAGATCGAGATAAAAGATTTAAGATATGAACGAAATTTGAGATTTGTAATCCATCAAATCAAGATTTGAGATCTATCTTGAATTCAAATCTTGAAGACCATTCAGAAAAATACACACCAAAATACTACTCCAAACTCTTGAGTGTAGCCTACAGAAGTCTTGACATATGCGTTGATTCGAGTGGAAAGAGTACTTCGAGGATCATTCTTGCCCACCCCTTTGATAACTGTAAGTAGGCTTATTGTTTTGAAAATTTAAGTATACGTTTTTGAAAGATCCGATCGTGCATGTTTCCTTGATCTGTATTTTTATATAAGAAAATATTCCGAGCACTGTTATGATTCAAATTGGGTATGGGTCAAGAATTTTTGAACCCTTGATCTGTATTTTTATATAAGAAAATATTCCGAGCACTGTTATGATTCAAATTGGGTATGGGTCAAGAATTTTTGAACATGTATGGCCCTAACACGGTGGGTATAAAATCGTTATATGGCCCCTACACAGTGGGTATAAAATCGTTATATGGCCTCGCCCTCTTAGAAGAGTAAAAATTAGGGATTGGTCAGTAAACCATGAAAACTAAGATGAAATATCAGTGGTATATGTTATGTTATGTCTTGTCTTGATTTTTCTGATGTTTTGAAAAATATATACTTATGTATATGATACGCCGATCGTCCCCTATTTGCTGAGTGTTTTTCCCCCAAAAACTCATCCCCTCTCTCTCTCCCTAGATAAAAGTGAAGAACAGGTCGAAGGATAAACAAAATATGTTCTGGGGCTGGTGAAGAAGAGTATGTTACGAGATTTATGTTATAAACTAGTTATTTTGGTTGTAAAGCGCTTCCTCATGTTTTATTAAATTTTTACGACTGCAGCGATACATAAACAAAACGAGTTATTTATGATTTATTTTATGAAAAATACTGGTTTGGTTTACACTGTACTACGAGACTTGTTGTATTATGATTTTTTCATTGTACAACGTCGATGTCCTACGTTCCGGGCTCGGGACGTGATATTAAAGTGGCATCAGAGCCGCCAAGTTCATAATACGGCTGGAAAATCATAACTTCGAGGATTTGACGAAGTCAGCATGGAAAAAAGCTTAGTGAAATCCTACCCAGAACGATCCGACGAACGACAATCATCATGAAGTCCTATTGACAGAAGCCATTTGAGCCAAATTTCTTCGTTTAGGCCCCCGAAACCACGTCCTTGTCAAAACAAAATTAAATAAAGAAAGAAATAAATTTCCCGATCTTCACACTTGTGACAATATTACAACCTCCTTAAGCCTTTCCATTTGCTTGTTCAGGAAATGGCTCCCTTTGTCCCTCGTACTCGCGCTACGACTGCCATTCGCATGAAACAAATTGCCCTCGACAACCAAAACCGCTTGATTCGCCGTCTTAGGGCCAAGCTAGCGATCGAAAGACGTGTTTCTACGATCATTAGGGAATAAGAGAAAAGTGCAGCCAGCATGAATCAAGAGTTAGAGCTAGTGATGAAGGATAATTGTGTCTATGTGAGGGTTGGAGGTTGTACCAGGACTGATAAAAGACCCTATATGAGGACATTGATTGTTATATTACCCAACTGGTCGAGGCAAATAGTGAACACAAGAAAAATAAGGAGAAAGTAGAGACCTCCCAAACCACCATCGCACAACTCTCCACCGTCAACAACCACCTGATAATACAATCTCAGAATCTTGAAGCTCGGTGGCAAAATGGTGAGGAGGAATTCAGAATTTACCGCCTGCAGATTAACTCAAGTTTCGAGGCCGAAACTTTCAATAAGGATGGAGGGATGTAAAATCCACAATTTTGATCTTGTATATTTTTAAAGTGGCGGAGGATAAGTTTCTATATCAAGACACTTGGGTTTCAAATCCATGTGTATATATCAAGATGAATATTTTGAGAGATAAGATCGAGATAAAAGATGTAAGATATGAACGAAATTTGAGATTTGTAATCCATCAAATCAAGATTTGAGATCTATCTTGAATTCAAATCTTGAAGATGAAGATATCGAGCCCATCTCAACTCTTTCATGCACCTATAAATAGACCCTCAACCATTCAGAAAAATACACACCAAAATACTACTCCAAGCTCTTGCGTATAGCCTACAGAAGTTTTGAGAGATACGCTGTTGAGATTCAAGTAGAAAGAGTACTCCAAGGATCATTCTTGCCCACCCATTTGATACTGTAAGTAGGCTATTGTTTTGAAAATCTACGTATAAGTTTTTGAAAGATCCGATTGTGCATGATTCATGTGATCTGTATTTTTATATAAGAAAATATTCGAGCACTGTTATGATTCAAAATTGGATATGTTTCAGGAATTCTTGAACATGTAAGACCCATATACGGTGGGTATAAAACCGTTATATGTCCCCTACACGGTGGATATAAAACCATATATGGTCTCTACACAACGGATATAAAACCGTTATATGGCCCCGACACGGTGGGTATAAAATCGTTATATGGCCTCGCCCCTTGGAGGAGTAAAAATTAGGGACTGATCAGTAAACCATGGAAAATAAGATGAAATATCGGTGTTATATGTTATGTTATGTCTTGTCTTGATATTTCTAATGTTTTGAAAAATATATACTTGTAAATATTATATGTCGATCGTCCCCTGCTTGCTGAGTGTTTTCTCAAACACTCATCCCCTCTCTCTCTCTAGATAAAAGCGAAGAACAGGTCGAAGAGTACGAAACAAAATATGTTCTAGGGCTAGTGAAGAAGAGTATGTTTCGAGATTTCTGTTATAGATTAGTTATTTTGGTTGTAAATCGCTTCCGTATATTTTATTAGATTTTTGCGACTTCAGCGATACATAAACAAAACGAGTTATTTATTATTATTTTATGAAAAAGACTGGTTTGGTTTACACTGTACTACGATACTTGTTGTATTATGATTTTTTTCATTGTACAACACCAGTGCCCTACGCTCCGGGCTCGGGGCATGACACAAAGTCTTCTAGAATGAAGCCTTCCAGTTTGGAAGAAGGGGAAACGTAGAAGGTGTTGCCTTCGAACTTTCATAAACAAACATCCAGCGTACTGATTTACTGCTTTCTGCATTCAAGTTTTGTAAACTGTTTTTAAGTTCAAATTTGAGAGAGTACTTCGTGTTATATCCGCGTGGTTTTTCAGACCAACCCTGATGTACTATCGGTGCTCAAAACCTTTCAAGAACAGGAGATATGCAGCTCCAAAATGATTTCAGATCACGAGCGATAGTGCGTGCTGTTTCGTTTAAACTGCTTTTAAAAACGCGCACTGTCTTGCTCCGTGCTGTCCCCCGGGCACGACGTGATATGGTCCAGATTGCACGCCTTTGTCTCTGTTGTTTCTCTAGAATACAGTGCATGATCTGATCCGATCCGCAAAATTTTTATCATACTTATTATATCTTAAATAAAAAATGTTTGAAAGAGATATTACATTTAATATTTTGTATATATACATGGTGAAAATAATTTCAAAATAATAACTATTTACCTTATATAATTTTTTTTGGAAAGTTGCAATTTGGTCCAATTTGATTGACCCATTTTGGTCTTTGAACGTTATCAAATTTTTATCTTCTACACGTGTCTTCAGATTTTTGATAAATTTTAGCCAGTTTTATTAAAGTCTTGATAATGATATTATACCACTTATGTTAGCTGTTGCATTGATACCACATCAAATTTATGTAGACAAAATGACTAAAATTAATCCAACCCCCTGCAAGCAGGCCACGAGAAGGCGGTTGTTGTTAGGATTATAATCAGGAGAGCCTTAGAGCTTGGGGTAGCTACGAGCTATCTGTTTATAGTCCTAACGTCGAGTTAAATCGATGTGCTATACTTGACCGATGATGGCTCCATACGGGATACAATCAATACCATATCGGAATAGGGGAATTAGCTCCGTTCGTGCTCCTCACCCGAGGATCACTTCACTCCCTTTCCTAACTCTTTCTATGAGCTTTTAACTCCTCAGATGTCACTCCCCCTCACGCTTTTTGTGCTCACGGGGGAGCTCCTCGGAGGGTGAAAGCTCATAGTAAGAGAGGATTCGCTCCTGCTTTCCAACTAGGAAATCAGTCGCTGCCTTTTCCCATCTATTCTTTCATTAGCTGCTTTTTCACACTGGCCAAGAGTGCCTGACATCCGAGCTCAACTATCTTCCTGGCCTGTACAAATGATATAAATCTGGGCCTCCGCGGTCTCCTCGCTGCCTCAAATAAGAAGGCATCCTGCCCTGGCGGCCTGATAGACACTGTCCTCCGCTGAAAGTCAATCACTGCTCCAAAATCCGTCAACCAATCCATGCCTAGGATGAGGTCGAATCCTGACATCGGCAAAACGACCAAATCCGCTCTGACCGTGCCTTTGGAGGAAAAACAGTTGTTTTCGGTGGCGATTTTCGACAAATATTGCCTGTTATTCCAAAAGGTAGTAGACAAGATATTGTCCACGCAACTATCAATTCCTCATATCTCTGGAGGCATTGCACAGTTTTGAGACTTACAAAAAATATGAGACTACAGAATGTAGGTTCTGATCAAGAACGTGGTAAACTTGAACGATTTTCAGAATGGATTGCTAATTTAGGAGATGGAAAAATTGGAGAACCAAATGACGGCTATGCGACAATCGAAATTCCTGAAGATCTTTTGTTGAAAGATTACAATGATTCTATTGCAGCAATAGTTGAGAGTACGTATCCATTTATAGGCAACAATATCAATGATACTGCATATTTTCAACAAAGGGCTATTTTGGCACCCACTATCGATGTCGTTCAATCCATAAATGAATACATGGTATCTCTGAACCATTGTGAAGAAAGATTATACTTAAGTTCTGATACGACATGCCACTCAGATAGAAATCTCGATCTACTGCATAATGTGCATACACCTGAATTCTTAAATGGAATAAGATGTTCTGGGGTACCAAATCACGAGTTAAAATTAAAGGTCGGAACTCCAGTTATGTTGCTGCGGAACATAGATCATTCTCTTGGATTATGCAATGGAACTAGATTGATCGTGACGAGGCTTGGGAACCATGTTTTAGAAGGACAAATTCTCAATGGAAGTAATGCTGATCATAAAGTGCTTATTCCAAGAATGTCATTGACCCCTTCTGATCCAAGGCTTCCTTTTAAATTCCAACGAAGACAATTTCCTTTAATTGTATCATATGCAATGACAATCAACAAAAGTCAAGGTCAATCATTGTCTCATGTAGGACTTCTTTTAAAAAATCCCGTTTTTAGCCATGGTCAGTTGTATGTCGCTATATCTAGAGTTACTAACCCAAATGGTTTAAAAATTTTGATATGTGATAGTAATAGTAGAAACAAAAATTCGAGAACAAATGTTGTATGTAAAGAAGTTTTTCAGAATTTGTAATTAAGTTTTTTTGTTTCACAATTATACTGTTTATAATAATTTATTTTAGGTTATATTCATATTATTATTCAAATGTTAATACTTACTATTTTAATCATTAACTAAAATAAAATTATATCTCCGTGCATCGCACGGGTGGAATACTAGTTCATTATAAAGACGGAGGGGTACATCTTTGAATATAATCAAAGATCGTTTTTTTAAATCAAATTCGTGCCTATAATGATTTGTTTGTCAAATATCCGCAACCAGTGAGCAGCTGAAGGGGTACATCAAACGCATGGCATCCCTCAAAATTGCAAGCACGAAATACCCAAAATTATGTTCGTGTGAACGAGTAACCAAGAACTAATAATCCACCAATTTTCATGCACGCGTGATAAACATCTGTCCTTCTTTTTCATTTTGTCTCGTGGGTTGCTTTGACTCCAGATTTCTGTCTTTTTTTTTCTCTCCATACATTAGTTACTGAAATCTGTCGTTTTTTCTCGCAATCAGAGTTCAAAGTTCAGATTTTGGTGAAATTCTTGAATTATTAACGAGCTAAGTCAGTGCTTATGACTACCGCCATTGAATGCCTTTTTACCATTGGATTATATTAATGAATTGGCAGAGACTTTGTTGCGTGGTTCTTAGTTTTTCATGTAATCTAGTTGACTCGGTATACGCAAAAGGTGTGCTAATTTGAGTTGTTGCTGTTAGTCTTTAAGCATGAAACTAAGAGTCTTTTTATATGATTTCTGACAAGGTGGTCAAAACAAGCAGGTTGTTCTCTCTTCTTCTTTTTTTTTTTCCCTAAATTATGTTTTTGGTCAACTGTAATTTAGTAGCTGAATTTTGTTCTTTTGCCAAGTGTGATCACCCTTTTGTTTGTGAAGATTGGGTCTTTATTCGTTTTGTGTTTCAATATTTTTGAGGAAACTAGAAGTCAAAAGATGCATTCCGGGCAGGTGCAGTGACGTGATCCAGTGCAGTATGTGCACCCTGGCGATTTATTGTATTTTTATTATTTGTGTTTTGGGAAAAATCACAGAAGTTTTGATTTTTTTTTTTCACTTGAACGTAAAAGTTTGATGTTAATCCGTCGACCCTTTTGGTTCTTGTTTTTACATATACATTTGAAAGGTCAAATTCCATATTTTGACACCTGGCGATGTTCAGTTTTTGGAGCTCTTTCATTTTCTCCAGCATTTTTCTTCTCGATCGTTTGAATGTTTCTATTATGCTTTAGCATCCCATTCTTGTCACTTTCAGAGATTGCATTATTCGTTGGGACTTTTCACCCGCCTCAGGTCAATATATATGGACAAAGAACGCATGGTTTTTTGTTTAAATTTCTGACAAAAGGAAAATTTAATCGGAAGAAAATTGGAGATAACATGTACTTTTGTCAATTTCTAGGATAACTGAACTTTAATGGAAGTTTAAAAAGTCTGTAGGAAAAATTACCATATGCAAAACCGAAGGGTAGGTGGTTTCACCGAGATTTATAGCCGGTGGTAACATTACAACCTTAATATTTAAAACTAACCAAGCTCAAACACTACGTTTAGATTACCCAACACCATGTTTTTTAAGTTTTGGGCAAAAAATTTGGGCATGTGTGATCCCAGTTATTCAAAGAAAAATCTTTATAGATTCATGCATGCTTACTAAAAGTTTAGACCTCTTAGCACTTTGATCGGTGTGGAAAACATTGCATTGTGTGGAAAACAATGTCACCTTTAATTGCTTGTCTACATACAGAACATATGGACTATGTAAGAATCCTTGTTTTTTTCTTTTATAAAGAAATGGAAGACAAAGACAGAGACACATACATTCCTCGACATTTCCAAAATGGAGAATTTTACTTTGCTATTTGCCTCTAATGTGGGTGATATATATTATATACTATTGGCATGGCTTATATTCACTTGCCGCGAGTTACAACATCGTTCTGACAGTAGATTTTCTCAGTTATTTCACCCTCCTGTAATATATTTACGAATAAACGGATATGGTTTGGAAGAGTACATGATAATGAGACCATGTAAATTATACGTTCCCGTGTGAAAGGTTTAAAAACATAGATTCTGAGTCAACTATCTCTACATGATACAGTTGTGTGATAAGTGCTATTTCTTCTAATGCGTGTTGGTGGGGCTGAATTGACTCCAGATACAAGCTAAGATGTCACCCCTATTGCGTGTGCTCTTAGGAATTTTTTTAAGGCTCTTGAAAGGTTCCTTTGTCTTGGTCTACTTTCTGCAAATTGTTGGTCATATCTTTAAGATGTCTCAAGATTACCACGTAATTGTCTCATCCATCGTTTAACTAAAGTTTTACAAAATATTAGATCTCTAATCAATATATTATATATATATATATATGGATTTATCATTAATATTTTTATACACCGATCGGTGGAGTCAAACGGTAATCCTACAAATAAGACTGGATTTCGATGGATATGGTGTGAACGATCTGTTTTCACAAGTTTACACATCTATTGGCTCAACTGATCATAGTCGACGGCTTTTGTTTTTCGACGTGTCTACAATGACATCATGCATGTAAGAAAGTTGATAGTGACTCAAAAATGCAATAAAATGATCTGCAAGAGTATATATAAATACTGCCTTCTCTTGCTATATGCTCATTGAGACACTAAGCTAGAGTGCCAACATAGTTGTTAACATGTTCAAGGCTTCATCTTTCAGTTCAATGTCTTGTAAGACATATTTTCAGCCTAAATTCTGGTAATGTGCTTTGATTGAGCGCCAACTTTTGCCTAATGAATTGGTTTTCTTCACCATTTTCCTCTGTAATAATGCTCTCATGTTAACTGTTTTCATGCAGCATGAAAACAGAAGATAACGGGAAAGGTACATGGGCAAATTTTTGTGGGATTAGTTCAAAGATTTTCATTGGCTTTTAACAGTTTCTGACTTGTATGTTCATGCAGTTAACTTTAGTTATCATACAAAAGTTGTCCGTAATCCAAAGTTGGAGAGGCTTCAATACAACTATTTGTTTCCTGAGGTGCTCTTTATTTTTTGTTCGTAATTCATGCATTGGTTGTTAAAGAATATGAACTCACTTTCTACTTACGTGAAATTTACAAATGCTACAATTACTTCATTATATTATTCATTACAGATTTCTGCACGCGAACTTCAGCACATCAGAAAGTATCCAAATGCAAGAGTTATAAGCCTTGGTATCGGTGACACCACAGAGCCATTACCAGATGTTGTAGCTTCAAGCATGGCCAATGTAAGTTTTTAAGCAAATTCTGATACTGAACTTCTTTTTACATGCCCTAAATGTATATCTTCGAGTTGAATAGCTCTTGTGGTCATCTTGGACTAGGAGTTTAGGACTCGTGTTAATGAAGGTAAAAACTTTGGAACTCCGGGGTAATCAATCAGAAAAAGACTTTGAAATCCCATGCACCCGACGAGGATATAAAGATTTACATATTTTGAAAAAATTAAAGACTAGACTTAGATATTTATATGTCATTCTTTTTGGTTTTGATATTCTACGGTATCACAGATTAAAAGTTGCTTCTTATATTCTACGTTGCAGTATGCCCACAACCTTTCAACACCTGCAGGTTATAGAGGGTATGGTGCTGAACAAGGTAGCAAGGTAAAAAGTTTGCCGAATATCGCGCATGCATGCGACACTACTGCTTTGTTTTTGTAGATTTGACATTGAATATTGACGTTGTTCGAGTGAAGTAAGTTTCTAAAACTTCCTATATGTTTGTTCAGTCATTTAAGGTTAACCTCTTTTCAAATTCCATTGCCTCAGGAACTTAGAAAAGCAATAGCAGAGACATTTTACAAGAGAATGGGTATAAAGGACGAAGAAGTCTTTGTATCAGACGGTGCGCAATGTGATATATCTCGCCTGCAGGTACATATAAGGGATTATAATGTACCATTTCCTATGTTTGTTGAAACCTTAGTAAACAGACAAGGTGCGTGCATGCTCCATTTAAAGGCCGAACCTCGAGTTGGGTTTCGGCCTTGCGCCTAGAGCCACCCATTATGGACCTGTGATAAGTGATTGTGTTTTGATCTCTTGCAGCTGCTCTTTGGATCCAACATGTCCATAGCGGTTCAAGATCCGATCTTTCCGGTTATTCTAGCTCTTTCTCACGTCCATGGGTTTTTCTAAAGATATTGCTATTAATTGGTTCCCTTATGAAAACAGGCTTATATAGACTCGAGTGTGATAATTGGACAGACAGGTGATGTGGATACCATATCAGGGAGATATCAGAATATCAAGTACATGAAATGTGGCCCTCAGAATGGTTTCTTCCCAAACCTCTCAGACACTGAACGAACGGATATCATATTCTTCTGCTCTCCCAACAACCCAACCGGTCATGCGGCTACTCGGGAGCAACTAGAACAACTGGTGCAATTCGCGCAGGATAATGGATCAATTATTGTATACGACTCAGCTTACGCAGTCTACATCACCGATGGAAGACCTCGATCGATATACGAAATCCCCGGCGCCAAGAAGGTGAACACATATATACCCCAGTTAAAATAGAATCCCATGCATATATATTAATCTTTGATTTACTGTCACAGGTTGCTATTGAAATCTCATCGTTTTCCAAGATAGCCGGATTCACCGGTGTTCGTCTTGGTTGGACGGTGGTGCCTGAGGAGCTCTTGTACTTGAACGGCTTTCCGGTCATAAACGATTTTAACCGTATAGTGTGCACTTGCTTCAATGGTGCCTCCCGGATAGCGCAGGCTGGAGGGCTAGCCAGTTTGTCCTCTCAAGGCTTCAAGGTAATTAAGCTTTTTCAACACCAAAAAAACCCACAGTTTCCACACGCTTACTGTTTGATTGTCTGTACCCAACTTTCCAGGGTGTGCTCTCTCTTGTTGATCACTATAAGCAGAATGCAGAGATACTTCTGCAAACATTCGAATCGCTCGGATTAAAAGCCTACGGGGGCATAAACGCGCCGTATCTTTGGGTTCACTTTCCGGGCTCGAATTCTTGGGATCTTTTCAATGAGATTCTTGAAAAAACACACATAATAACAGTTCCAGGGAGCGGGTTTGGCCCGGCGGGCAAAGAGTTTATTAGAGTCACTGCATTCGGGCACAGGGAAAATATCATAGAAGCTTCAAAAAGGCTTACGGCTCTTCTGTCCTAGCTAGGCTCCACAAGACATGCATCATAGTACTTCTCCCATACACAAAGATTATTGCGGAATGAAAAATAATTGTAATAAAACAAAATGGCCAATATCTTTGCACCCGGTTTCTGTTATTCATACTCCATTCTATGAAAAGATACATGAGAAATTTTATTTGGTATTAATGGTATTATTAATGTATATATATATACAGAAATATAATTACAACTGGTCGCAATTATTCCAAGATATATTTCAGAAATATAATGATTCAGGCCGTTATTATCCAAATATTCTTTCAGAAATATAATGATTTCAGAAAGTGGGATAATATTTCAAAGATACAATGATTTCAGAAAGTGGGATAATAATATTTTATAATGATTTCAGAAAGATAATGACTACGCATCCTACTTCTGAGGTTAAGTCTCCACCAATTTACTTCTTCGAACATTTGCCTTGGTTTTTAACTTAAAACCCGTTTGTTTGATTGATTTGGATATATCCATCTTATTGTTATTATTTTACTGTGGTAGTCTGGATAAAATGAATTATTCATCTCATTCATAATTAAATACATAGTAACGACTTTAAATCTCGTTTGATTAATAATTATCTTCATGCCTATTTGAAATTGACTTTCTATACTAATCCTTAATCTGGGCTGAAAGTGATATAAAAAAGTTAAAATGTTGTTATATCAACCACAGAAACAAACATTATAAAATTACACAAATTTAGAATTAAAATTAAGAACAGAAAAAATGAAACCTAACTTATCTAGAGTCCAATTTAAACATAGTAAATAAGATAATCGAGATAGAATGAGGCCACATGCGACCATAATAAAAAAAAAAAAACATAAAACATCCACACAAGTCTATAATATAACCATGCTAACGAGTAGTAGCTCATATGGGGCTATATCGACTCCAAAGGAAGAAAGAACATGGACTCCAGCTAACCAACAGTAGGCATGGAAACGATCTACTCCGGCTCTCAAAATGGGGGGACCATGATGAGCTCAAAATATAGCGAAAAAGGCAGTGAAAACCACGGTGGCGAGCACAAAGATCTCGGTAGAGGACGCACCCGAGCCCTGAGGAGCCGCTGCAGGAGGAAACGTATTGACTCCTATGCTGGTGGTAGGAGCCCCAGCAACCGAGCTAGGAGATACGGCCAGAGGTGAGAGAGCTGTCGCAGGACAATGCAGTATCATGTCATATATATATAAACCTCATGTCCAGTAAAGAACAAATCATATTACTAGCTAGGATCAAAGATCAACAACCCCAGCAACCGAGCTAGGCGATACGGCCAGAGGTGAAAGAGCTGTCGCAGGACAATGCAGTATCATGTCATATATAAACCTCATGTCCAGTAAAGAACAAATCATATTACTAGCTAGGATCAAAGATCAACAACCCCAGACGGCTCGCCACGTAAACATCACAATGTATAGATCCAATGAGTAGCCCAGTTTTCATCATGTGGGACCATGCATTGGTCGGAAATATCCAACAAAATGAACATGCTCAATTTTTATGACCTTTGTTATATGCCAAAACATAACATGGACAAATATATATAGTTGTTTGCACTGAACTCGACAAACATATATATTCTGGCCACTTGTTTTGCACTGAGAACTAATACGATTATATCGGAACATTTCCCAATATCAATTTCTTGACCAAATCAAATCCTCAATTCCAAACATAGGTGATGGAATGAGTTGCCATCAACTGTCACTACAACTATACTAATTACAAACCAAAATTATTGCAAAGGGCACAAGAAAAAGGACCACAAACAAATACAAAAAAGAAGACTTGGCATGCGGCATGGTGATAATTAATTGCCACATCCATACAAATCACAATTGAAAGAATGGTGAGACATAGAAGTACAAAGAAGAGGACCAAAACTCTATACGAAATAATAAAAAAAATCAAAAGCAGATGGAACACCAAAGATTAATAACCACAAATGGATGGAACATAAATCTCACTAGGTTAATTTGGGTGATAGATCTGGTGGCCATCATTGCTAAAAAATAGAGAATCACATCAATATTATAAAAAGATTTAATTAGAATTAGACGTGACAAATTAAAACTAGAACTGGGAAAGGTCTAAAATGTAGGCAAACAGTGAAATCTCCAGCACAGAAAAAATGAGAATGGGTACAAATTTTGGACAAAAAGATGAAAGCTGAGAGTACCTGGAGCTGCACCAATGCTCACTGCAGAAAGAGTGAAACAGACATAAGAAAACTCCATTGTTGTCAAATAAAAAAGAAAAGAAAAGAAAAGAAAAGAATAATTACACACGCAACACGCACTGAAATGGCTTACAACTTTTCCAGTGGGAAAAAAAGAAAGATAAAGATGTGAAAAGATAACAAAATAAAATTCGAATTAAAATCGAATTTGTGAAACTTACAGCCACAGTTGGTGATAGAAGGAGCGGAAACATGGCAGGCAGCGGGGAGAGTCGCGGCCTTACTCACATTCAGGTTAATCCCCAACTGCTTACTGTTCTTAAACGTCTCACATAGACACTCCGCATTCGTTTTCAGCACATTTTTCAGCCCGGTACAGCACTGACCCTCAGGCTTCGCCACCTTGCTTCCCTCCGTGACGAAAGACAGACAGTCCGTCATGGACAGCACCAGAGTCGAGCAGTCCACGGCGGGGGCCGGGGCCACCTGCACGGCGGAGCTCGCGGTGGCTACGAGAGCCAGGAGCATGCAGAAAAAGGTTGCCCTCAGACAGACCGCCATTTTCTCGATTCGTGGAAATAGAGTACGCGACGAGGGGAGGGGATTGTATATAGAGGAAGGGGTGGCAAATATGGAAAAGGGAGATGTTCCGGGGGTATGATGGGGATGATAGAGGCGGGACAGGTGGAGAGGAAAGCGGTGGGGGGTGATGTCTGTGTGTCACAAAAATTGTGCTTCGAAATTTGGAAGTTGAGGAATCCAAAAAGGCAGGACTGTAATAAATGCTTGGATTTTACGGCTACGTGTACATTACAAGAGAGTACTAATAGTGCATGGGAGCACATGTTGATATACGTCTGTCATACGTTAGTGTATAAAACTTCAGACATATATTTTATTTTTACATAATTATGATACCGCACTTTGTAGTATTAGTACATATATTTATAAAGGGTTGGATTGTTTTTTATATCGTATTAATTAAATTTAATTATTTATTTTACATTATAATATTTATCTCTTACCTATTTCTTTTATTATACCTATTAAGTTTAAAATTATAATTTAATAATCTATTACAAATTTATTCAATTAAATAAAATTACTCTTATTAAATATAATTTTATATCCAACTCAAATATTATATAATAATATTCATTTATCATTAATCATATACTATTATATATCATCCGTCAGACAATTGGTACCAAAGATGACCAATATCAATATTGGACAAGGACTCCAAGCTTGCACAAACATTAACATTAGGTTGTCCTCACTCTCAATGATCAATTTTGTTAGATGGACTTATGATAAGATTATAAAAAAAATATTTTCTTATACCAAAACTTCCGTGAAATCATATCATATGATATATACACCCCACTTGTAACAATTTTCTCTCAAGTGAAATATTATAGAATGAAATCCGCAATTTAGTAAAGGATATATATAATCAACTAAGATCTCATTATATTTTTTACTAAATCGAACGAAATATTCAACAACATATTTTTATTAAGACAACGTGATATTGTGCCAAGTGCCAACTAATTATTTGTGCAAATTGGAGCAATTTCCGCCAGATTAAAAGTCCACTAAATCTGGAAAATGTATTATTTTCATTTTTATTTACAGGGTTTTTTGTTTGAATAGAAAAAAAAAAATATGGTCAAGCGTTCACAAATCGAATCAATTCCAGTTTTCTCACCCGCTTGACTGTTAATTTTTCTGATAGATAACATCTTAAAATATATTTAATACATAAAAAAGTTCTAGAATAGATTTTAGATAGATTGAGTTATATTTCTACTAAAAAAATTTGTGAGATGAGTCCCAATGATACATATTTGAAGTGGAAAATAATATATTTCAAAGATAATATATTTTAGTCCGATATCCAATCAACATTTTCAAACGAGTTTTTATATTTTAGATAATGAATTTGATACCTAATAAAGACCGGCAGGTATTATATTTATGGTAGGATAGACCAAACTATATTCAAATTTCAAATTCTTGTGACGAACCAAATCTCGGACTTATGACGAAAATTCCACGTATTGATGTTCCTTTTATCATTTGGTAAAATATTCATTATCTGTTTTGTTATATATATATATATAAATTTGATAATGTGGGCGCCTAGAATAAGCGCGCGCGTGGGCGCCCACTATATCAGTGCTGATATATATATATATATATA
>KV014922.1:41241-53935 GCA_001598015.1 Dorcoceras hygrometricum | reverse complement strand
TTTTTCCATCTCTTTATGATTACATGCATCACGATATATGAATTATCATATATCGAGATGGATTCAACCTCACCCGTCTGTAGGATCGAATTTTCCGGTGGGCACGAACATGCATGCACTCTCATATCAAGAATCACCTTTCGGTGGCTTTTAAGGCACCAAACTTATGTTCCCTCATACCATTTCCAATTCACCCTTTTGAAGGCACATGGATGAGAGTTGAAAAAGAGCTCACATTCATGATGGCTGATAGCTTTCATTTTGGCACAATTATGGTGACATAATGAGACACTTTTGAGTTTAATATAATAGTAGCATTGCCAGAATTAATTGGGTTAGAAACATTTAATTACACTTTGATCATTATCATGACGTTATACACACACATAAAACAAAAAAGAAATGCATTTTCGTGATATATACTAATCTATAAACATATAAACCAACTGTTGGATTATGTAGCAACTCATGATATACATATACACTTATCAACATGTACACATATAAGAACACCAACTATGGAATAAGGAACCGAGAACGAACAAGGACAAGGACAAGGAGAATCAGATCATAAAGCTTGAGGGCTGGATTGCTTTCGAACCACGGAAACAATCACCGTTACATCGTCAAGTTTGCCACCAGAGTACCCTGCATATCCGGCTGCCTGTGCATTGTCTGCAAACGGACTTCTGGCCGATGTGGACGTACCCACCTGTTGTGCTTTGGCTGCCAATGCTTGGGCAATTTCCTGAACAGATAAGGACTGGTTTCGATATCAAAAGTGGAAAATCTCAACACAAAAATAAACTCTCATACACTAAGGGCTAATGACATGTGTGTTTATGGTTTCAGAAATTGTTCATTTTCCTGATGCATATTCAGATGCATCCAAAGAATTCTCCAAATGAGTTCTATGATAGAACTATATCTAACATAACAATCTATACTCTTAAATCATGAAATGACATCACAGAACTAAATTTATTTTTGACATGATATGAAAGCTGAGTAAAAGATATCTTCAGAAACTATAAACTAAGACATAAACATACCCCCACAATTCAGTTTCTGGAAATAGACTTCCAAAAACATTGTCAAGATGGAAACGTATGCACACGTTACCAAAAGGTTTTCTCCCCACAAGGCGAATATATGTATGAGAAACATTTCGTTGGCTAGAACTAGGGCGCTGACTACTTGTATCCTAATGGGAGAAGAAAATTTAATTCCATCAGAGAATATTTTTGCAATGACAAGTTTGGCATCCTCCTCCTCAAGAATCTAATACTCTCATTCAATATTCTATGTCTATGCTATGTCAACAGTCAGAAAAGAATCTCCAAGTATTACACAAGAAGTAATAGTACCTCCGGTTTGCTATCTGCAGCAAGGTATTTGGAAACTTCTGATGCGATTTCTTGATCATACAAATTGTCAAGAAGCCCATCAGATGCCAAGATAATCACATCCTCCTCCTCTAAATTAATCCTGTAGAACTGAATCCAATACAAAGATCATAATCTCGCAATCAAACGAAAAACTATATGAGTTATTTTTAAATTTAGCTATCCACTCCATTCGCGTAATTTCATTTTGAGTGATTTTAAGCTTGTCTATTAAGCACTAATTGTTCCTGTTCTGAGAGGAATGACAGGGCTGCACTCGTCACAAAACCAGATTGTTTTTAAATAATTAAAGATCCCTCGCCCCATGATTAAGGCAGGAAACTGAGAGCAAGCTCCAAAAAAATATGCTTATTCGAGAGTTAGCTTTCAACCACACCAAAACCACAAGACGGTCAGAAATTTTTGCGATCATTTTATAGAGCCATACCTCTGCAAGATTAGAAGGATCATCACCTCTTTCAATCTGTAGTGGGAAATGAAATACATGAAGCATAGGTGAAGATCTTTTGTAAACGGATCCATGCCGTAAGATAATAAATCCAGAGTCTCCAATATTAGCCACTTGAAGTACCTATCGACAATTTATACTCATTCAGCAACCTAAAAACTTGCATATAAAGGAATAATCAATTGACAAAGGAAATTTGAATCTGAGGGAACCATTCACCTCGACCTGTTTAAAATTCCCTCAAATTCCTATCCATTCACCAAAACCAGTTTTCATAATTAGAATCTACTAGTGTCACAAGCTCTAAAATGTCTATATACCTTACCAACTAATTGAGCAAGCAAAACAGTTGAGGATCCAGGAGATTGAGTTTCACCAACACTGAGTTTAAGAAGCTCAACAGGGTCGAATATTGAATTACTGTTGCAATCCAATGCAAGTTTTTCACAATTTTTTATGAGTTCTTGAGCATAAACTCCAGGAGTAGTCCCTAAATAGAGATGTATAAAATGGTCAAGATTTTTAGAATGCACTGGCTATGAGATTGATAAACATAAATAGCAATATTCAATCCTAGATTTTATTTTTCTATTTTCACATGCAAGAGTGGTCACAGGAATAGCAGGAAATGATGAAACAGAACATACCTTCAAATGACCACTGACCAACTCCATCAGCTACACCTAGCCATGTTTGACCACTGATAAAATATGCATCCTCTCCACCTGTCAACACCTGAAATTTATTATTATGGCATATTACTCACCTAGGATGGTGATACCAAAACTGTAACAAAAGTTTAGAACATTTTCGAAAAAATCAAAGTTATTGACAGAGAGTCTGTTGAAGACCCAAACCGGCAATAAAACTTTAAAGGTCATTCATTTTGCTGTCCCCTGTCACAGTCAAAAACTAAACTCAAAACCACTTCTTTTTATCTGGGTTTTAAAACAGTTACAAATGTTATTGAGAAACTCTTTCTTATGCATGTAAGTTATCAGACAACTTCCATATCGATCCCTGAGCCTTGATATAGTTGGTTGCTTTGGGAGGAGATCAATTAAAGTGGTTGAAGCGTTTCAGAAACTTGTTAAGTTTTCCAAAGCCTTCAAGACTACACGAATGTGGCTCCACTTTAATGGAATGCCAAAAGCTCACTTTAAGAAGAACAATAACCAGATACCTTTGAAGGATGCGGCAACAGAGCAGCACCAGTTGATAGAACAAAGTCTGTGAGTTGGATGTCCTGGCTATTAAGAACAAAATATAGCATATCAGGCTCATGCTTACACTTGACTAAGCATCATAATATCAAAACAAAAAATAAGCCTCTTCTGAAATTAAAATGCGTAAAATTTAAAGCATTCAATATCCACGTACTTCTAAGTGAATCATGATATGGGAAATGAAGGTATAAGTAGCATTAAACAGCTAGTAAATTTTAGTCAAATGTTCAGGACCTTCGGTTATTAGGAAACTGCGAACGAACATAAATAATTCCATGATCCAAATTATACTAATGAAAAGCCTGTTTCCAATGAAATTTGAAGGGTTGTCATCTAACAATGGATGAGGAGATTGATTGCATGGAGTGCAGAGTGAAACCTTTTGATAGCAACTTCTGTAGGTTTCATCTCCGTCACTTGATTTCCTGATGATTCCACCATATCGACATTCAGATTATCATCATCTTCAGTGCTTTCTGATACCAAAATTGACTTCTGTGGTATGTCGTCCAGCTGTAAACAATATATCTATTAAAAACCACAGCTTCTCCACATGAAGCGAGCCTAAGTCATTCTGTTCTCTCAAACATTTAGTTCGTAAGAAAAGTTATGGTGAAACAGAAGGTCAAAGGAACTTTATCTTTACTCATGTATTCTGATATTTCTGAATGTGGCAATTAGTGACAGATATGATCAATATCTCTGGCACAAAAGTATTCCAATTATCATACTCATAATAACAGGCGGACAGCATGAAAATTTTAGATACTTCAATTCATTGTCTCATACTTATCCAATCTAAATCTAAAAGCACAAAACGAGGCACTTTAAGCAACATATCTGCATGGGTTTTTGTTTTTTGCTAAAGTGTAATGGTGAAGTAGGTGTAGTTTTGGGGTTTTCAAATATGAAACGGGTCTGACAAGAGACATTCTATTGCATCAAGGAAAATACAACTAATTCTCACAACTCATGACATTCTTTATATTGGTAACAACAGATAAATGTATAGAGCACAGAAATAAGACTTAAAGAACTTCTGAAAGGTATTCCCAGAAATTCTGGCAATTGGTTTGTTTGGTGATATTATGTTTTATTTCAGCAATAGAGTTACAGTTTTATATTAATGCTTGATATGTATAAGGCAACTGTAAAGTGGTGTTAGTGCCTTGTGAGCAGTCTTCAACGATATAACAAACCACCTTTAGGCTCTTAGATTTGTCAGTATCCATGTATTCTTCCACATCACCACTGACTGATTCCTCATCAATTGTCTGTCGAGTTTCCAACTGAGGAGCCATGGCCATTAACTGGATCACGCCATTTTCACTTCCATCTTCTGCAATCTCTTTTCTTAACTCATTTCCTTCTAAAGAAGTCTGAGCCTCAGCTTCTATAGACAACTGTAAAGGTGCTTCCAAATCAGGAGCCATTGTGGCAATGTTATCGTCAATTTTAGAATCTGCAGACAATACTGTTGAAACAACACTGTCTACATCTGAAACTATAGTGGGCAATTCAAATTCATTTGTGTCTTTCGACTTCTCACGCAAGTCATTCTCTTTCTCAGAGATATCTAACTTTTTGCCATCAGCAACTATGGAATTTGTTTCGTCAGTCTCCTCAGCCAAGCTAGAGTCCCTCACACCTCCATCATTATCACCATTCTCGATATCGTTACCTGGAGTAGAACTTTTCAGTTCTACAGCTGAAACTATGCAGGGTAATTCTAATTCATTTGTATCTTTCGACTTCTCGCCCAAGTCATTCCCTTTCTCAGAAATACTTAAATTTTTGCCATCAATAACTATAGGATTTGATTCATCCATCACCTCGGCGAAGCTAGAGTAGCTCACACCTCCATCATCATCACTATTCAAGTCTTTCACCATGCGGTTCTTATCTGTATCTTCCTTTTCAATCTCCTTTTCAACCTTGCTAAGGTTGCCAAATCGAAATATAAGACTACCATCAGAATGCTCTGCCAACACAATCATCCAAGAAAAACCTTGAGATTAACAACTCCAATTTCAAATTTCAAAAATATCACCACTCAAAAACACATGAGCTATAAATATAAATATTCAACCATTTCCTAGGTAAACCAACCAAATTGTATGAGTTATCTACGAAATAAAGTGTATAAACAACCAGTCATTCTTCTTTCATTAAGTATGATACATTCCTCCGGAGAATTATCACAAATAATTGTGTGTACAAGAAGATACAACTAAAGCTGGGAGGTACCCACGTGACAGGACAGTTCTCCACCTCCAGATGAAAAAAATTTCAAAATTTACTTGTAAGTTTTCTCTGTCATAGCCCGTAAATTATTTAGGCTATGCCACTAACTCCAACCCCTAGGTGCCGCGTAAAAAATGTACAACGATCCATCACTAGCATGCACAAGATTCTCCAAGTTTAAATGTTTCTTGGCAAAACTAAGATAAAAAAGGGAACCAGGAGTAAAAAGAAAGCAGCAAGAAGGTAACAGTGAAAGGCATCGAGCATACCATGGGTCGAGATTATGTCAAAATTTGGAGACACACTCTTCACACTTGATATCTCTTGCTCATCATTCAGATATTGCTGGTTGTCTCCAGTGTCCACCATATCAATACGTTGAGTAGAAGAATCTTTCAGGTCTACATTTGAAACTATAGAGGGCAACTGACATTCAGTTGCGCCTTTCTTCAACTTCTCATCCAAGTCATTCTCTTCCTCAACAATACTATTATATTTGCTATCAATAACTATGGAATTTGATTCATCAGTCAGCTCTGCCAAGCTAGAGACCTTCAGATCTCCGTCATTATCACCATCCAAGACATTTGCCACAAGGTCGTTCCCTACACCTTCCCTTTCAAACTCCTTTTCAATATTTGGTTCCTCCATTTGTACACTTGAGGCAGCCTCACCAGGTTCCTTAAACCGAAATACCAGACTACCATCGGAATGCTCTGTTAACAAAATTATCCGAAAAACACATACAATTACAAGCAAGACCTATTTCCAAATACTCACAAACTACCACAAGAAGAGTGGGAGCTTTACACTTTCCAAGTTGTTCTTTATTCAAATATGGCCTAAGAAGGTTAATTCAATATCCAAATTCACAAACCACCACCACCACCACCCACCAAAAGGGGCTTCTCATTTTCAATCCTTTTGTTTTGTCGAATAACAAAGGTTCAAACTTTACCAGGAATTTATCTTCAGTTCAAATAGTCTTTCCCCAAAGTAAACCCTGGTTAACTTCTAGCATCCAACTCCAACCTCAATAGTAAAGGGATCAATCACAAGTAGGTATAAGAAGCTAAAAATTCAAACATGACTTGAGAAGAAAGAAAATAAGTATGCAAACTAGTATGACGGGCATTGAGAGCATACCATGAGTTGAAACTAAATTAACAGAAGAAGGTGTTTGGCCAGAGGAACCGCAAAACAGGGTGAGATGAAATGGCCTCCTACTCATTCCATGGATTCTTGAACTGGGTGAGTAAAAATATGTAGAAGATAAACGCTTTGATGGTAGCACTAAATGCAATCTGTAGCTGGTATAACGAGGTCGAAAATCCAAGAAACTGCGGCAAAGATCCGCCATTGCTACAGACGTAAAAGCGTTGCCGCTGATGATGTGCTAATTGATCACTACAGCAAAATTGGAGGGAATAGAAGATGCACTTTCTGTGGTATCTAAAAATGGTTTGCCCATTTTCCACATGTGGGGATAGAGAGAGGAGAGCATGGATTTTGAGGCTTTGTGGTGTTTGGTTGGACGTGGATGACGTGACAATAAATGTCTCTACCGTGTACACCCACCAGTACATATTTCATAAAAGCCAGTCAATCATTCAATTATTGTGCGAAAAGATATGAAAAGAAAATTAATCATTAAATATTGAATAAAGGATGATATATATATGAATTTTTGTCAAGGTGTTAATGTTCACATGTCACGTATACCCCTATAATTTCTTCCTTTGGAGATATTTTTATCAAAAAAAGTTATTTGATAACGAAACATCCTTCAAATTTTTTTTTATAAAAATAATTAACTCAAAAAATAATATTTTTTAATATAATACAAGCACATAATTAACTCATGCATAAATAAAATATTCTTTCAAAATTTTTACGGAAAAACGCGAGGTCGTTGGGTATGTGTCGCACTGGACTACGATCCGTGCAAAGGTCCTGTCCTTCGATCTCAGTCTCCGCAACATCTGCACCAATCAAACGTAGTGAGCCTGAGGCTCAACAAGTACAAGAATTAGGATAATGAATACTAAATAATACAATCACATGTATTAACAAGTTATACTCAAATAAATGTTTCTTAAACATTAAATAAATAACCACATGATTTTTCTAAAATTATTTTTTTTCTTGAAATTCATGCACGTGGAATAAACTCGCTAAAATATTTTCTTGTTAAATTCGTTTCCCGATTATGGTTCCTCAACCTCAAGTCACTTGATCAAGCTAAATAAAAACCATAGTACTAGGCTGGAAAGACATCACATTACTTTTTGGAAACCAGTCCTGTCAAGTGTAAGGCACTCCATTACTTTTTCGAAATGACGCATCAGTTTGATTGGCCAAACGAGACATCTCTCGGCCCCATATCTGTCATAATAACCACAGTCAAGTCCCATTATTCAAAATATTTTTACCTCGTCTAAAATCTCGAAACATCTCTTGGCTCAAAAACCTCAACTTTTTCTCCCGCTCAAATCGTAAAATTCATAAATCATTAAAAGATTGCATAAAATGCTAAAACATCATAACATAAGCTTAAAATTACCAAATTAAACATTTCATGACATTAGGCTGTCTTTGGGATAAAAAATAAACGACTTGACAAATTGTACCCCGACGAGACACAGTTTGAGTGATTAACCCGTAAAATTCATAAAATATATGCTCAACCTGAAACGAATAGACTCTAGAATTTTTTTTTTAAATCATGTGTGGACTAAAAAGGGTATGACTCGTTCCTCTTTTACTCATTTTCTCAATATTACTTTAAACTCAAATCAATGAATATTTTAAAAACGTAAAATCATCCATACTGTTTAAAAACTCGACTGAGTAAGAGTACTGAAAATGAATATGCTAAAACCAATATCTGGAAAGCATGTCATATCAAAGATAAACATCAATGAGGCCACGGGGTATAGCTGCAGCGGGTGCTCAGAGGTCCTCACCGCCAGTCGGGACATAATCCACAGGGTCATCACCTGCACCATTTAAACCTAGTGAGCCTAGAGGCTCAGCATGCTCTATCTTTTAAAATAGCAAGATACATACTAATAAAGCCACATGCAAGCATATACGTGTAATAAGATAACATTAAATCATGCATGCACTTAAAACATGGTTCGTAACATAAGTCGTAACGTATCGTGATCATATAACATATATCATAAGGCATGACGTGACATAACATAAACGTATGAGTCGTATCCATGAAGTGCGGACCATGTTCGATTGATCAATATTAAACCAACGTACGTGGCGGCCTGTTTTACCCGACCTACATCATCATAATCACATTAACAGAGATTCACTGGGCCTGGTCTCCCAGATCCGCTCATCGTCTATCATTATACATTAACAGATGTTCACGGGCCCGGCATCCCGGATCCGCTCATCGTCTATCTTGCCACAAGTCACTTCAATCCCTCCATTTTCTTTTAAAACTTGCGTGCATTTCATAAAAGCATGCAATTTAAAAGTTTAGCCCGTCAATATATATTTAATTCTTTCCTTTAAAACATTATCATACATAACATACTATATATATAACTAAATATATTCACGGGCTTCTACATTTTTCACTCAGGTCAATGACTTGTTCAGGAGCCTGGCCCACTACGTCTAAGTAGGGGTGGAATCGGGTAGGGTCCCGACCCGTAACCCCCTTCCCCGATTCCCATCCCGATAAAATTTGGGAATCAATTTTTTATCCCGATCCCGTACCCGAAAATTTCGGGACCCGAATATTCGGGATCCCATAGGGTCGGGTCCCGACATCCCGAATACGTACAATTTTTAAAAACCACAAATTTTCTCCATGAAACTTTCAAATCTGCTCAAGCATTGTACTTGCTCAACTTATAGTATCATAACAGATATTAATGAATCTTTACTTATAAAGTTTGTTTCATACAAAAGCTTCGAGCATCGCAATGGTAAATCAAAATGTCGACCCAATTACAAAATATAGGTTGGGGTACTGCAGCATTTTGATCTAGTTGGGGGCGTCCCATCACTCTTCAACTTTGCATGTGCAATTTTGTCCCCGAGATAAGCAAAATGGCCCAAGAACAAAACATGTTTATTAAAAGAAAGATCCACAGTTGTCCAAAATGACATGCATTAGATACGAAGAAGATGACTACACGAGGATTTTACCAACAGGGACTTCATAAAATAATTGAGGTGCATGCCCTAAAGGAGTTAAATCAAGAAAAACAGAACTAAACAAAAAAATGCGTGTTAATCAATAGAACAATGACTCATGTACACCGTGGTAATCTAACACCACTCTCCAACAACAGCAGAACCTTTTCACTCTCCACTGATTCTGTCATTCCACTGCTACTCATCAGCTTAAACACATACGTCTAATAAACATATCGCATATAACCAACATATGTTATATATTAATACTTTGCATAAATCTAAAAATATATACAAAACACCAATTTATCATTATATAAATATAAAAAATATCAAGCATCATTGCACCAACTTACTCAATTCATAAATTACTGAACTATATTACTCTTCATTAACATCATTGACTAAATTAAATATATGCATTTCAATTAAAACAAATCATATGTTGTACTAACTTATTTTGATACAAAAAAAATGGCACAAAAAGTTAAAAATATTAAAAAAATATATTTTATTATTATTTATTTTAACAGATAATAAAAAAAAAATTCTATTTTTTATATTAAAAAATATTTTTTTATATTAAAAAATATTTTTTTTATTATTTTAATATATTTCGGGTCGGGTCGGGTCGGGTCGGATTGGGATTCCGGTCGGGAGAGCAAAAAAATCCCGATCCCATTCCTGAAATTTATCGGGTCGGGATTTTTCGGGTCAGGAGCGGGTCGGGTTTCGGGTTAGGTCGGGAATTTCGGAATTTTTTCCACCCCTACACATGACGCATAATTCTTATTTTTTTTAGAAAGAAATTTTTTAGATTAAAGTTGCCATGTTTGGTCTATCTAAGACTTGTTTGTTCAATTTTTCGTTTTAATTCTCAAAGGTTTTAAATATTGAAGTATATTAACTTTTAATATTCATTTATTTTAATCCAAAGAGTGGTCTGAAACCAAAAATTATCTGATATGACACCTAAAAGTATTGATTTTATATTAAAAGATACTTATGTATTATTATTTTTATTATTTTAATATATTTCGAGTCGGGTCGGGAATCCCGTCGGGAGAGCAAAAGATTCCCGATCCCATTCCCGATAGTTATCGGGTCGGGAATTTTCCCGAAAATTCGGGTCGGGATTTTTCGGGTCGGGAGTGGGTCGGGATTCGGGTTGGGTCGGGATTTTCGGGATTTTTTCCACCCCTACGTCTAAGTCCAAAAGAACCTAGACTTAGATTAAAATTGAACTTGGCTTAATAAATGACTTGGCTCATACATAAAATTAAACCTTTAAAACTTTGGCTAAATTACTACATTGACCAAATTTTGACTCAATTAAAATCTCATGATCAATTTTGACTTAAATTAAAATTCAATAACCTCAATTTTGACTTTAAAAATCAAAAGACCAATTTTGTCTAACTAAAGCTCAAATGACCAATTTGACTAACTTCAAATCCCAAAGACTCCAATTTTGACTTTAAAACTTAAAATAATTATTAGGTCCAAGATTATTTAAAAAAGTTGACTCAATTTAAAACATTTGACCAAATTCTTAAAATTGGACCTTAGACTTTAAAATTAAAATAACCGGTCCAAAATTAAAATAACTTGGACCAAACTTAAAAAATTTTAACTCGAGACTCGACTAACAGATCCGATCCAACCGAACCAAACCAACCGGTCCAATTGAACCGAACCAACCACCACAAACCCTATCCCCATGCACGTTGCCGCCCCATGCGACGACCCAGACTTCACGCCTCTCGACCTCCATGCTTCGGCCACCTTGGCCGGAGCCCCATCGTCTGGACCACCCCCAGGTCCAGCCGGTTCCATTGGAACCAGCCACAGCCCAAGCCATGGACCATAGCGAGCGTACGAAGGCTGAGAAGCGCACGGCTCGCACACGACGCATGAGCGACGCACCGACCTTGAGTTGTTCTTGGTTCAGCGGGTATCTCACACTTATGGGCCACCTGCAGACCTGCCTAGAGCCACCTTGAACCACCTAGATGCGAGTCACAGTCCCATGAACCGCCCCTTAGCCGAAGCAATATAAGAAACGGTCGAAACTTGTTAGAGGAAAACATGAACATGCGTGGATCTAAAACACTTGTGCATAGATCTATATAAATCACATACAATTCATGCATTGAACATTTAAAACAGTTTACTGTGGTGTAAATGGTGAGAAAAGGAATCGATATTACATGTCTGTCTTGGAGAAAGAGGAGATCTGCGAATTACCGACGTGTAGGACGCGAGATCGGGACATGACCGCCTTTGAATTACCAAAGCTTGAAGCAAACCGATGGGGCTGCTTTGACAGGGGGTGGGGACGCCTCTAAGGGGAGTGGAGGCTAGGATTTGCACAAATTTTTGTGTTATGAAATAATGATGGTGCCAAAAACGACCCCTAAGGCTTAATTAAAAAATTAAAAGGGAATTTTACAAGCTTTCCCTCCCCTAATTTGAAGTGTTTGATGGATCTGGATAACAGATCCAGAATGTATTTTGAATTACACAAAACCTATTTATTGTGTTACTAATGTCTCTACTAAGTGTGCAGATGTTAGCTGGATTTATAACAGAAGAAGCTGAAGCTGATACCGTAGCAGACCAAGGGCTGAAAAGAGTAAATCGTATTTTCGGAGGCCCAAACGAAGGAATTTGGCCAAAAACGGAGGAGCTCACAAAGTGAGTTTTGCTCGTTGGACCGTTTCGGAGGGAATAGCACAGGCCTCATGCGAAAATGTGATCTGGAACAGAATCTATGAAGTCTGCTGGAAGAAATGTCGAAGAAAGAAGATAAACAGTAGATGTCTGGAATCAGTAGCGCAAGATATGGTATCAGCAATGATGACGTCAGCATATCTACTGGAGAAAGCTACGAGCAGCAACGTTGACGTCAGCATTGCTGATTGAAAGAAATCGAGAAATCACCTGATGGATTTGAAGCGAAGAGAAATCTGGATTCAGCAATGATGACGTCAGCATGTCTACTGGAAGTAGCTACGAGCAGCAACGATGACGTCAGCATTGCTGATTGAAAGAAATCGAGAAATCACCTGATGGATTTGAAGCGAAGAGAAATCTGGATTCAGCAATGATGACGTCAGCATGTCTACTGGAAGTAGCTACGAGCAGCAACGATGACGTCAGCATTGCTGATCGAAAGAAATCAAAAATCAGCAGGAGCGCAAGAG
>KV014922.1:26750-37177 GCA_001598015.1 Dorcoceras hygrometricum | reverse complement strand
AGCTGGAATCAGCAACGCTGACGTCAGCATATCTGTTGGATGAAGCTGGAATCAGCAACGCTGACGTCAGCATATCTGTTGGATGAAGCTGGAATCAGCAACGCTGACGTCAGCATATCTGTTGGATGAAGCTGGAATCAGCAACGCTGACGTCAGCATATCTGTTGGATGAAGCTGGAATCAGCAACGCTGACGTCAGCATATCTGTTGAGAAGAGAAGAGGAATCAGGTCACTGTTGAAGTTGCTGTCAACAGATACCGTGCGAAGAGTTACTGTTGACAAAGCTGTTGGCAGATACTATTACAGAAGCTGTTGGCAGACATCACCATTTAAAAGGGAAGGAATCTGTGACTGAAATAGAGTCGTGCAAATTGCCTCAATTCAAGGAAACAAGATTTGTACTATTCTGGGAAATAGTACAAATTTACAGAGGAGCGTTGCACGGGAATGGAAAGAAGCGACGAATTAGCCTTGACAAGCGCAGAACAGTTTTGGAATCTATCTAACGGCCATATTTCAAACAGAGGCTATTTATGCGAAGGCAACGCCATTGAAGAATAGTGTTGTTGTTGAAGTTGTTGTTGCACAGAAAAGAGAAAATTAAAAGAGACACAACGAGAGGGAAGAACACGGAAAGATGAAGCAGTCGACAATCATTCTTGAGAGGAGCTTATTGTGTCGACTGCTGAATCTTCATCGTTTAGTTTAGGAGCATTTCCCTAGTGTGTGAGAAACAGAGAGTTGAGAGCTTCATTGTATCAAATCTCACACACTTCATTCACAGAGTTGTAAGATCAAATCTTCTAGCTTCCGTTCCGAGGTGGAAGAAGGGGAGATGTAGGACATTGAGGTCCGAACTTCCAGAAACAAATATGCTGTGTATCGTATTCTGTATTCAGCACCGGGGGGTTTGCAGATGTGCTGTAACCATCAAAGTCTTCTAGTGGATCCTTCCGAGGTGGAAGAAGGGGAGATGTAGGATGTATTGATATCCGAACTTCCATAAACAAACCTGCTGAGTATCGTGTTCTTTAAGCTTTCAGTATTGCATACTTATACTTAGCATCGCACGTTAACAGTTTAGCACTTGCATAGTCTTGAACAGATTTATGTTGTACATAAATCTGTTTGAGTTTGTTTTAAAATATAGGATTCAGTTCTGGTATTTTCCGCATGATTTTTAAATCATACCAGATCTGTCTCCGGTGCTCTGTTTTAATGTTCAAGAACCAGAGGTATTGCACCTCATCTTTTGAATAGCAGCGCAAAATTTTTAATTTTTAGTAACAGCGCTGGCTAACCGGTCCTAACAGTGTTGATTAAAACTCTAAATCAAGCTTTAAAATCTCTAATTTCAAAAGATCCTCAAATTTTAAAACACATTAAAATCCATTAAAACAGCCCGTATAGGCGAAAAACGGGTTATCCTCCAAAATAATCATAAAAACCCCAATTTTAGGAAATTGCTGCTTAAAAATAATAAATTCATTCTTAAAAACTCTAAGGACTTAAAAATCTAAAATCATTTTCATCTCGGTCTTCTCTAGTCTCGTCCACGCGTCCGTAACTCAAGCAGATTGAAAACATGACATGCATACCATGCAACATAAAAATCATAAATAAATCGCACAAAATGGCATGTAATAATCTAAAATTATTTTCCCCCTAGTCATGCACTCATTTCTATGTATTCAGGAATTTCTAGGCATTACACAACCAAATCACTCCCCGTCTGAACCACGTGATCCTAACTCGACGTACTAGATTATGGGACCAACCAAACTCGACCATGATGCCCGTCGCTGTTAGAGTAGGTGCCCAACTAGCCAACTTGTGGCGTGTGGGTTCTTGTTGACTCTATGTAAAACGATCTTTATTTATGAAATTCGTAGTCTTTTATGGCATTCCTTATCTTTATTATTTTTATAATGTTAACAATTGTGTTGGATAAAGACCTAGAATGCACCATAGTGTATGTTAGATGTGATAGTGGATATGATGGCTATCATGAAACACATCTAATAGTCACTGTGTATTCTAAAATTGTTTCTAGTCGATTGGGCCGCCAAAATGAGGATAAGACCGCCCGAGTTTGAGACTAGCATCTGTGATGTGAAGTACCACGTTTCATTGGTAGGGAACATTGTGATGTTCTGAGCATGCAGATAGATGGTTTGCCTGGCGAACTATCGAGCTACCCTCGTTCGGATTCTCCAAGTGGTTACCATTTGTCGAGTGGAGAGTCCGAGGTCTTGGTTGTATGGATTAGTCCTTACCACTCGAAATATCATTGATACTCTACATGATTAGTCGCCTCACTTTTACCATTTGTCGAGTGGAGAGTCCGAGGTCTTGGTTGTATGGATTAGTCCTTACCACTCGAAATATCATTGATACTCTACATGATTAGTCGCCTCACTTTGACTCGTTTACCGACTCCTTGAGGGTCATCGAGTGTCGAGATTGGGTGAGGTCACGAAGCATGTGGGAGTCGATGCCTTGTTGTCGAGGATTCACAGCTCGCCCTAGTGCGTGGATATCCTATGCTATCTGAGGAGATAATAGTGTGACAAATCTCTGGCCAGAGTACTCTTGTGCTTCAGTGTAAATGAGTTTATATGGTAGCACTCGCGATGTCGCTATTCTGATCTCCAAGATGTATGCATGGCTATCGAATCTCTAACGACTCTCGATTTACCAATGGTCGTTGATTCGATCGGGATATATGAGTTGAAAAGACCGTACTATACGCTAACCATGACCGACTGGTTCTTGCAGACACTATCAGTGATACCTAGGGGATCATGGGGCGATGTTGCTAGACGCTTTACCATGATCCGATGGGTTAGTCCAAAAATATGGTTTCGGAGTCACAAATGTTGTGAGCTCACGGCTAGCTGTATCCCTGAACCATTGAGGGTCATACAAGTACTGGTTTCTCAATTCCCGTACAAAAATTAAGCTCAATTTGTTGAGTATAGTAGGAGGAAGTATGGAAGTGCGACTTCCTAAAATTAAATAGGGTCAAAATGCAATTTCCCTAAGTTTGGACTAGTTTGACTATCCTTAAAGCTTAAAGGGGCCAAACTGCTATTTTGGATTAGGTGGTCCGAAAAATTGTTTTCACATCATAATGTTAAGTTTTGTAAACTATGTAGATCGGTCCGATCTGATCGTCGATCGGGATTATGATGGAGTCACAGTGATGGACTTGAAACCAATGTGCACCCTAGGCCCGGGCCCGATCCAAGTCCATTAAGTTGGTTCAAACCCATGGAAAATCTATAAATAAAGGCCCTGAGATATTAATTTGAAACACACCAAAAGCTCCTCAGCTTATAAATTTCTCCCTTCCTCTCCACTCCTCCCCGCCGCCGTCGCCGCCGCCCCCGCCACCGCCTCCCACCCGCTGCCACCGACGCCGTCGTCGGAATTTGTTCCGACTGTTCCGGCGAGGAGATTCCGTCCGTGAAACTTTCGTCGGTTTTCTAGTGCAAACCGGCGAAGGAATTGAGATTCCGGTCGTGGACCGGATTAGGAGGCCGAAATCGATCAACCGTTGAAGTGCCAATTTCCTCGTGAAATTGGTCGGAGCCAGGCGTCTAGACGCCAGCAAGGTACTGTTCTGAACATTCTATGAATGTTTTTATTCAATTGTATAGGTGTATTGACCGTTCCCGGGCTCCATTTTTTAAATCTTCCGCTGTGCCCCGAGAGCGGGATCCGGATCCGCCGCTGCGCCAACAGTCGCGTCCAACCCTATGTATGCAAGCTCACTATTCCTACACATGAACCAACCCCTCAAACCTGTCCACTTTCCTCGACACTAGGTGTAACGCCTAGAATTTCCTGACTACGTAGAAATGAGTGCATGACTAGGGGAAAAATATTTTTAGATGATTACATACCATTTTATGTGATTTATTTATGATTTTGTGTTGCATGGTATGCTTGTGTTATTTTTCAGCCTGCTTGAGCTGCGGACGTGTGGACGAGATTAGGGTCAACCGGAATGAAAATAATTTGAGATTTTAAGTTATGGGATTTTAAGAATGAAATTATATTTTTCAGCCTGCTTGAGCTACGGACGTGTGGACGAGATTAGGGTCGACCGGAATGAAAATAATTTGAGATTTTTAAGTTATGGGATTTTAAGAATGAAATTATTTTTATTTTAAGCAACTATTTTTGAAAATTAGGATTTTTTATAATTATTTTGGAGGAAAACCCGTTTTTCACCTATACGGGCTGGTATATTGAGTTTTAAGGCATTTTAAATTATGAGGAGGCCTAGATTTCGAAATTTTGTAATCTTTAAAGACCAAGTATGAGTTTTAAGCACCTTTTTAATTTAATTAGAGGGGCAAGCTTGTATTTTTCATAATTAAAGCAATATGGGTCACATTAGGCACTTTCATTATTTCTTAAACACACTTTACACGAAACCTAGCCTCTATTTTATGCACCAGCCGTCCTCTCCACTCCCTAGCACACAAGTTTCAAAAATATTCAGCCATTGAAGAAGCTTGGTGATCCAAAGCCGGTTGCACCCCGATCTCGCTTCTACAACGCCCGTACCTCGCGTCTACAACGCCCGTACCTCGCAGATCTACATCTTCTTCAATCCAGGCATGTGATATCAACTTCTTTTCTCACAATTTAAACTGTATTAGACTGATTTTTATGAAATTCATGTGAATTGTATGTGTAATTTTCGGATCTACCCATCTTGATCATGTTTCATGCAATAACTCGTATCAACGCTCACGGTTTTGAATATTTTTGTGCATGGCTTCGGTTAAGGGCTGCTCTTGGGGACTGGGGCTCGTGTTTAGAAAGGTCATAGGGGCCCTAAGCAGGTCAGTAGGTGGTCCATGTGGGTGAGCCATCGGTTGGAAACAAGAGCCAACCAAAGGTGGTGCACCATGTGAGTGTCGTGCGCATGCAGCGCGGTTCCAGCCACCGTTCTCTCATCGTGGACCATGGTTGGGACCGTGGAAATGTCCAATTTTAAAGAAAATAGTCAGAAAGTCAAAATTGAATCAAACCTTTTAAATAATTTAAGTTATGTTTAATTTTAAGTTTAGTCAAAATTGGGGCCTTTGGAATTTTATTGGAGTCAAAATCGATTTCTGGATTTAATTTGGTCAAAATCGATCTTTTGGTCAAAATCGACTTTTGAGGTCAAAATTGATTTAAATTGATTTTAAAAGTCAAATCGATTTTTAATAAGTCCAAATTGATTTCTAGAAGTCAAAATTGATTTTAATGAGTCCATTTAGCCTTGATTTTTAGAAGTCTACATTTAATTTAATTCGGCAAAAATATTTAGAGAAGGTGAACATTCGTTTCATCGAGCGTGTAAAGAGCGATGTTTAGTCTAGAAGTAGTGAGCCAGGCCCAGGAATCAATCCTTGACCGAAGTAGAAAAATGTAGAAGCCCGTAAATGTATGTTTAATTATATATGTAGTATTTTATGTACGTAAATATTTTAAAGGAAATGATTAAATATAAATTAACGGGCAAGACTTTTAAATTTCATCATTTTAAGAAATTCACGAATCATGAGATTTTATGAAACGATCAGGCATGTCTCTTTTTAAGTTAAAACCCGATGGATTGAAGTGATGTTGCAAAGTTTTATGATGGGAGTTAGCTGGGTAGCCGGGCCCGATGATCCCCTGTTTTTAGGTATGATTATAGGCCTATGGATCCTCGTGTGATATCGGGGTGAAGTGGAAATTTATAGGAAAGGTGTGACATATAGGGATCCTCGTGTGATGTCGGGGTGAACCACACCGCCACGTACGTTGGTTATTCAATTAATCAGTCATACGTCCGCTCACATTCACTGATACGGTTCATACGTTTTTCAGGTTACGTTATGCCATGCCTTATATGTTATATGATATGTTATGATATGAAATGTATGAAGAAATGTTTTAAGATCATGCACGCATTCATGCTTTAACGTTATTTTAGTTACAAGTATGTGCTTGCATGCGATTTTATTAGTATGTACTTTGTTATGTATTACGATAGAGCATGCTGAGCCTCTAGGCTCACTAGGTTTAAATGGTGCAGGTGATGATCCTGTCAGTATTTTACTCAGTGATTTTATTATGTTGGATGTTTTAACGTTTTAAATATTTCTTTATTTATGTTTAAAGGTATTTTTGAGAAAATGATTTAGCAATGTTTTAGAAAGGAACAAGCCACACTTCAAGTTTATGTTTTCCGCACATGTTTAAAAAAAAAATTTCCAGAGTCTGGTTCGTTTCAGTTGGTATCAGAGTGGTGGTTCTGGTGGGGTACTTGCCTGCTGCGTGGAGCTCAGAAGTCGCACTACCAGTCTGTGAGTTTTATTATTTTATTATTTATGTTTATGTTAGCATGCTGCATATTCTAGCCTTGCATGAGTTTTGGACTTAGAGTTTTAAAAATAGACGCTTAGTCATGCACTTAGATTTACGTGATAAGGTTTTGGTGTGCCAGAACAATGCCTCCCCAACGCGACAGAAACCAACAGGATGATGCTACATGTGAGGCTCTCTGCTCACAATTAATTCTTTAATCTCAATCAGTGGGTTATTAATTTAAACTAAACAAGTTTATTAAATCTAATCTGGTTCATATATAAGATAATTAAATTTTTTTTTTCAACCAGCAGAAGCTTTGTTTCAACCAGCAGACGCTTAAAGGATTCAGCTTGTATCGTAAATATTATTCATTTATTAGAACACTTCATAGTATACGGTGATTACAAGCTAAGTTTACTAGTATATGCTTGATTCTTATATACAAAACCAGACTTGAGCAACCTAAGATAAACTGTCCAAAAACATAGACTATCGGCTGGTGTTTATTCCTGCTACTGATCCAGCGTCTAGATAGTTATCTCTCGCTACCATTGGTTGCTCCCCACTAGTTCATTCCTCTTGTTGTCATGCACACATACAAAACAAAATGGTCAAAATCGATCTTTTGGTCAAAATCGACTTTTGAGGTCAAAATTGATTTAAATTGATTTTAAAAGTCAAATCGATTTTTAATAAGTCCAAATTGATTTCTAGAAGTCAAAATTGATTTTAATGAGTCCATTTAGCCTTGATTTTTAGAAGTCTACATTTAATTTAATTCGGCAAAAATATTTAGAGAAGGTGAACATTCGTTTCATCGAGCGTGTAAAGAGCGATGTTTAGTCTAGAAGTAGTGAGCCAGGCCCAGGAATCAATCCTTGACCGAAGTAGAAAAATGTAGAAGCCCGTAAATGTATGTTTAATTATATATGTAGTATTTTATGTACGTAAATATTTTAAAGGAAATGATTAAATATAAATTAACGGGCAAGACTTTTAAATTTCATCATTTTAAGAAATTCACGAATCATGAGATTTTATGAAACGATCAGGCATGTCTCTTTTTAAGTTAAAACCCGATGGATTGAAGTGATGTTGCAAAGTTTTATGATGGGAGTTAGCTGGGTAGCCGGGCCCGATGATCCCCTGTTTTTAGGTATGATTATAGGCCTATGGATCCTCGTGTGATATCGGGGTGAAGTGGAAATTTATAGGAAAGGTGTGACATATAGGGATCCTCGTGTGATGTCGGGGTGAACCACACCGCCACGTACGTTGGTTATTCAATTAATCAGTCATACGTCCGCTCACATTCACTGATACGGTTCATACGTTTTTCAGGTTACGTTATGCCATGCCTTATATGTTATATGATATGTTATGATATGAAATGTATGAAGAAATGTTTTAAGATCATGCACGCATTCATGCTTTAACGTTATTTTAGTTACAAGTATGTGCTTGCATGCGATTTTATTAGTATGTACTTTGTTATGTATTACGATAGAGCATGCTGAGCCTCTAGGCTCACTAGGTTTAAATGGTGCAGGTGATGATCCTGCCGATGAGTATATTCCGACTGGCGGTGAGGACCTCTGAGCGCCTGCTGCAGCAGTACCCCGTGACCGTCTTTATGTTTCAGTTCTGCCATGATACAGTTCTAGATATTGGGTTTTAAACATGTTTACATTCAGTATTTTACTCAGTGATTTTATTATGTTGGATGTTTTAACGTTTTAAATATTTCTTTATTTATGTTTAAAGGTATTTTTGAGAAAATGATTTAGCAATGTTTTAGAAAGGAACAAGCCACACTTCAAGTTTATGTTTTCCGCACATGTTTAAAAAAAAAATTTCCAGAGTCTGGTTCGTTTCAGTTGGTATCAGAGTGGTGGTTCTGGTGGGGTACTTGCCTGCTGCGTGGAGCTCAGAAGTCGCACTACCAGTCTGTGAGTTTTATTATTTTATTATTTATGTTTATGTTAGCATGCTGCATATTTTAGCCTTGCATGAGTGTTGGCCATAGAGTTTTAAAAATAGACGCTTAGTCATGCACTTAGATTTACGTGATAAGGTTTTGGTGTGCATGAACAATGTATCCCCGACGCGACAGGAACCAACAGGATGATTCTACACCTCCTCCTCCCCCACCACCTCAGTTGACTCCGTATGAGCGAGATAGCGTGGACATGCTAGCTGGGATTACCAGGATATTGGAGCGTCAGTCAGAGCGACCCGGAAAGTTGCATGAAGAAGACGTTGCAGAGAGGTTCCGCAAGCATGGACCTAAGGAGTTTGCTGACACCACTGAACCACTTGTTGCTGAGGAGTGGATTCGATCCATGGAGACTATCTATGACTACATGGGTCTAGCGAACACCGACAAGGTCCGTTGTGCCATTTTCATGCTGAAGGGAGACACTGCTCTATGGTGGAAAGGCGCAGTGGTTGGACTGTTTCTGGAGATCCTGTCATGGTGCGAGCTAGAAAGTCTTTTACGAGAAGTATTTTCCTGTAGATGCCCGGAGCCAGCTGATTCGGGAGTTTATGAGTCTCCGTCAGGGAGACAAGTCTGTTGCGGAGTATGTTCGGCAGTTTGAGCGGGGATGTCCCTTTGTACCCGTGATTGCTACAGTAGAGAGTGAGAAGCTGAGGCAGTTCACTGATGTACTGTGACCTGACATCCACCACGATGTAAACATGGCAGACGTGGAGACCTATATGGTGGCAGTGAACATGAACAGGATACACTCCCCACGCTCGAAAGTGGATAACGCTAAACAGATTCTTCAACTGTTGTTCTTCCTTAGTCGCTGTTCGAAACAATCACCATTCCCTTGCTATACAGCAGAAGCAACAACCAGCCGTAGTAGAAACCAGTCGCAACACTTTGAAAATCAAAACGATGGCGTTACAATTAATTCCAACGACGTATAACGCACTGAAAGAAACCAACAGCTGGTCGCTCTAATAATCCAACGACTGATTTCGCTACGTTATTCAAAACGGCATCGCATTGTTCCTTCGACTGAGTAACCAGCAGATACAACAAACCATCGAATGATTTCAGATCCCTCGACTGGTCACTAATTCATACAAAACGACATCGTATCGAGGTTCCTGTTCATATGTCAAAACGATGTCGCATTGCTCTCTCGGCTGGAACCAAATTTCACATACTTGCATCGATTGGCTTGCGTTTATTACCAAAACAACGACGTCGCACCTACGTCATCAAAACCAGTCGATACATCAATAAACCAGCAGGTGCATAAACCAGCAGGTGCGTAAGGAACTCTTGCTGCTGATTCCCACTTGAAACAGTAATCTACACGTGGCGAATCCTTACTGAATCTTGTATTTGCGCGTCTACTACCAGTAGCATGAGAATTAAGCGCAACAACTGGAATTCAAAATTCAACCAGTCGCAAGCTACAGTAGTGTTGACCCGCATTGACTTTGCTACAGTAACCTGCTGCTGAACGATTTTTGCAAATCGCTTCGTCTGGTCGCTTCGTCTGGTTCCCACACTTAGCGAAATTCAACGATACCAAGTTCCTTAATTACCCCACACTTCTAGAAGAAATCCGAGCTCATAATCAAGCTTCATCAAAATCTATCATTTGAAAATCTGGAAATCTCGGTTTCGATGTAATAATTTTGGGCATTACATTTCTCCCCCTCTAAAAATTCGAGTTCGTCCCCGAACTCATCAGCAGTCGCTATATGTACATGAGACACAAGAAGAAAATTGATTCTGAAAAAGAGCTAACCTTATTGGAAGAGATAAGGGAATCGTTGTTTCATATCATCCTCCACCTCCCATGTTGCTTCTTCAACGCCATGTCGATTCCATTGAATCTTCACCAATGGAATAACCTTCATTCGAAGTTGTTTCGCTTTTCGATCAAGAATCTGAATTGGTTGTTCAAAATAACTCAGAGTTTCATCCAACTCAGCTTCTTCAGCAGGAATAATATGAGAAGCATCAGGGATATACTTTCTCAGCATAGATACATGAAAAACATCATGTATACCCGAAAGAGATGGAGGTAATGCCAGTCGA
>KV014922.1:8300-23181 GCA_001598015.1 Dorcoceras hygrometricum | reverse complement strand
TGTTTATCATTTCTCATCAATCAAGAACAAGCCAGTCTCAGTCCTCCTCTGATTAGCATACATGAATGTACTGCTGCTCAAGAGATCGAGTTCTGATTCATACTTCACTCAATACATGCTATTAATCACTTCCAAAGCATGTAATTTTCATAACTCTTCGGTATATTCTTACCATTTATTCACAATAATCATGTGATATAAATTCAAAAGCAGTAATACATATACCACACAAGCATGCAATTCATTTGTTCTGTAATCTAATCAGTCAGGAAGAACTAAATCTACCCCACTCATCTAGTTCAATGATCTTAATAATTTAGTAGCGCTCTGATACCACCTGTTGTGAGGCTCTCTGCTCACAATTAATTCTCTAATCTCAATCAGTGGGTTATTAATTTAAACTAAACAAGTTTATTAAATCTAATCCGGTTCATATATAAGATAATTAAAAAAATTTTTTTCAACCAGCAGAAGCTTTGTTTCAACCAGCAGACGCTTAAAGGATTCAGCTTGTATCGTAAATATTATTCATTTATTAGAACACTTCATAGTATACGGTGATTACAAGCTAAGTTTACTAGTATATGCTTGATTCTTATATACAAAACCAGACTTGAGCAACCTAAGATAAACTGTCCAAAAACATAGACTATCGGCTGGTGTTTATTCCTGCTACTGATCCAGCGTCTAGGTAGTTATCTCTCGCTACCATTGGTTGCTCCCCACTAGTTCATTCCTCTTGTTGTCATGCACACATACAAAACAAAACAACAGCCGGATAAACTCCGGTGAGAATCATCTCAGTATAATCAGCAGGCATGAACAATAGCCATAAAATGAATAACAGTTTATCAACTGTAAACCAAATGCAATGCAATGAAATGATTTCATTTCTCTGCACAAATAGCAGTTACCTGCAATAACATCGTCTGGGGCTGCCTGTGCTTGCTCCTCGGTTAATGCAAACACTCTTGCTTGTTGTTTAGGAGGTTGGCTCACTGTCTGGCTTCCTCCTTGTCTACTCTGTTGTGGATTTGAGGTTGATACGAATGTACAGAGGAGGCTTGACTTTCTGGTATTGGCATTGTTCTTGATGCTTCCGGATTCTGTGAATTCCCAGAATTACGTTGAGGACATATTCTCGTGAAATGTCCAGGTTGATTGCAAATACGGCAAAGGCCAGACACTCCTCTACATTGTTCTGTAGCATGTCTGCCTCCACACTTGGTACAGTAATCACCAGATTTCTGTCCAGTTTTCATCTGTTTAAAGTCACTCGAACTGGAAGAACTACTGGTACCAGATCGTTTAAATTGTTTTCCATTCCCCTTAAAGTAATTCTTTTTCCCACTACTGCTGCTTCCAGCATCAAATCGAGTGGAATATGTGGGTTCTCTTGTGCTACTTTGGCTGGTGCTGGCACAAATTGTGCTCTTCGCTGCCTTAGCAATCCAGCTTCCGTTCCTTTTGCACGATTTAGTGCATCGGAAAAAGTATTTGGTCTCCCCGTATTTACCAAGGTAAATACATCTGGATTCAACCCATTAATGAATTGATCCGCTTGTGCTTCGTCACTCATGGCAACATGCGGAGCAAATTTCAGTAAACTTGTGAACTTGGCAACGTATTCCTCGATATTAAACTGCCCTTGTCGCAAGTTTGCAAATTCCGCTCCTTTATCCTTCCTATAAGAAACTGGAAAGAACCGTTGATAGAAAGCTGTTTTAAACACTTCCCAAGTAATCAAGTGCCCTGGTTTTCAAGAGTCTTCTTCGTTTCTACCCACAAACTTTTACCAATACCATGCAATTGGTGTATAATCAGTTTCACCCGAAGATCATCGGTGTAATCAAGTGCTTCAAACAACTGCTCAATATCTTCCAACCAGTTCTCACATTCTATCGCATTCTCTGTCCCTGCCAACGTTGGTGGTTTAAAAGACTGAAACCGTTTCAACAACGTTTCCATCGGGGTAGCAGCTGCATTCAATGCCTCAGTAGATGTACTACCCTGCTCTGTCTGCCGGTTCGTTGTTCTTCGAGGAGGCATATCTAGGAATCAAACAGACGTGTTTATCATTTCTCATCAATCAAGAACAAGCCAGTCTCAGTCCCTCCTCTGATTAGCATACATGAATGTACTGCTGCTCAAGAGATCGAGTTCTGATTCATACTTCACTCAATACATGCTATTAATCACTTCCAAAGCATGTAATTTTCATAACTCTTCGGTATATTTTTACCATTTATTCACAATAATCATGTGATATAAATTCAAAAGCAGTAAGACATATACCACACAAGCATGCAATTCATTTGTTTTTGTAATCTAATCAGTCAGGAAGAACTCGATCTACCCCACTCATCTAGTTCAATGATCTTAATACTTTAGTAGCGCTCTGATACCACCTGTTGTGAGGCTCTCTGCTCACAATTAATTCTCTAATCTCAATCAGTGGGTTATTAATTTAAACTAAACAAGTTTATTAAATCTAATATGGTTCATATATAAGATAATTAACACTTTTTTTTTCAACCAGCAGAAGCTTTGTTTCAACCAGCAGACGCTTAAAGGATTCAGCTTGTATCGTAAATATTATTCATTTATGAGAACACTTCATAGTATACGGTGATTACAAGCTAAGTTTACTAGTACATGCTTGATTCTTATATACAAAACCAGACTTGAGCAATCTAAGATAAACTGTCCGAAAACATAGACTATCGGCTGGTGTTTATTCTTCCTGCTACTGATCCAACGTCTAGGTAGTTATCTCTCGCTACCCTTGGTTGCTCCCCACTAGTTCCTTCCTCTTGTTTTCATGCACACATACAAAACAAAACAACAGCCGGATAAACTTCGGTGAGAATCATCTTAGTATAATCAGCAGGCATGAACAATAGCCATAAAATGAATAACAGTTTATCAACTGTAAACCAAATGCAATGCAATGAAATGATTTCATTTCTCTTCTTCGATCTCAGAATTGATTCCATTTCAGTTCGACGCCATCAAGATTCGTATCCAATCTTGACATGAATATTCATCTATCGAAACCATCTCCGGCTTCGAAAATCAGGCCAACTCAGTCATGGGCATTAGAATCAATTCAATTCTCTTTGTTATGCAATGTCATGCAAATATAAAAGATCCACTACCTGTGATGGATCGACACATACACAATTTAAGTTCTAAATCAAGAACAGTAATCAAACATGTATGTGATTTCAGCGGGATAACTCAAGAAATATCATTCTCGAGTAATCTAATCCCTGACTCTTCTATCAAATTATACCTTCGTTCCTCTGTTTTCAAAGTACTTCACTCAAAATCTGTTTCAACACCTCCTGAGAACTTCACAGAACAACAGCCGGATAAACTCCGGTGAGAATCATCTCAGTATAATCAGCAGGCATGAACAATAGCCATAAAATGAATAACAGTTTATCAACTGTAAACCAAATGCAATGCAATGAAATGATTTCATTTCTCTTCTTCCATCTCAGAATTGATTCCATTTCAGTTCGACGCCATCAAGATTCGTATCCGATCTTGACATGAATATTCATCTATCGAAACCATCTCCGGCTTCAAAAATCAGGCCAACTCAGTCCTGGGAATTAGAATCAATTCAATTCTCTTCATTATGCAATGTCATGCAAATATAAAAGATCCACTACCTGTGATGGATCGACACATACACAATTCAAGTTCTAAATCAAGAACAGAAATCAAACATGTATGTGATTTCAGTGGGATAACTCAAGAAATATCATTATCGAGTAATCTAATCCCTGACTCTTCTGTCAAATTATATCTTTGTTCCTCTGTTTTCAAAGTACTTCACTCAAACTCTGTTTCAACACCTCCTGAGAACTTCACAGAATCAAAGTCCGATATCTGTAGGCAAGATGTTCTCAATATTTCGAATTCAATCTTATTTATAGACAACGGTCTCTGTTTTTCTGCAGCATTTCCAACGTGTTCAATTCGAATTCCACGTGTCATGCTGAGTATCCAAACAGGATATACTCCCACCGCTTCGAAAGTGGATAACGCTAAACAGATTCTTCAACTGTTGTTCTTCCTTAGTCGCTGTTCGAAACAATCACCATTCCCTTGCTATACAGCAGAAGCAACAAGCAGCCGCAGTAGCAACCAGTCGCAACACTTTGAAAATCAAAACGATGGCGTTACAATTAATTCCAACGACGTCGTAACGCACTGAAAGAAACCAACAGATGGTCGCTCTAATAATCCAACGACTGATTTCGCTACGTTATTCAAAACGGCATCGCATTGTTCCTTCGACTGAGTAACCAGCAGATACAACAAACCATCGACTGATTTCAGATCCCTCGACTGGTCACTAATTCATACAAAATGACATCGTATCGAGGTTCCTGTTCATATGTCAAAACGATGTCGCATTGCTCTCTCGGCTGGAACCAAATTTCACATACTTGCATCGATTGGCTTGCGTTTATTACCAAAATGACGACGTCGCACCTACGTCATCAAAACCAGTCGCTACATCAATAAATCAGCAGGTGCGTAAGGAACTCTTGCTGCTGATTCCCACTTGAATAACATTAATCTACACGTGGCGAATCCTTACTGAATCTTGTATTTGCACGTCTACTACCAGTAGCAACGAGAATTAAGCGCAACAACTGGAATTCAAAATTCAACCAGTCGCAAGCTACAGTAGTGTTGACCCGCATTGACTTTGCTACAGTAACCTGCTGCTGAACGATTCAAATCGCTTCGTCTGGTTGCTTCGTATGGTTCCCACACTTATAGAAATTCAACGACACCAAGTTCCTTAATTACCCCACACTTCCAGAAGAAATCCGAGCTCATAATCAAGCTTCATCAAAATCTATCATTTGAAAATCTGGAAATCTCGGAATTACTAATTCTCTTCTTAATTATCTCGGGCATTACACTACACCTCCTCCTCCTCCCCCACCACCTCAGTTGACTCCGTATGAGCGAGCTAGCGTGGACATGCTAGCTGGGATTACCAGGCTATTGGAGCATCAGTCAGAGCGACCCGGGAAGTCGCATGAAGAGGACGTTGTAGAGAGGTTCCGCAAGCAGGGACCTAAGGAGTTTGCTGGTACCACTGATCCACTTGTTGCTGAGGAGTGGATCCGATCCATGGAGACTATCTATGACTACATGGGTCTAGCGGACTCCGACAAGGTCCGTTGTGCCATTTTCATGCTGAAGGGAGACGCTGCTCTATGGTGGAAAGGCGTAGTGGTTGGACTGTTTCTGGAGAGCTTGTCATGGTGCGAGTTCAAGAAAGTCTTTTTCGAGAAGTATTTTACAGTGGATGCCCGGAGCCAGCTGATTCGGGAGTTTATGAGTCTCCGCCAGGGAGGCAAGACGGTTGCTGAGTATGTGAGGCAGTTTGAGCGAGGGTGTACCTTTGTGCCCTCGATTGCTACAGTTGAGAGTGAGAAGTTGAGGCAGTTTACTGACGGACTGCGATCGGACATCCACTACGATGTCAACATGGAGGACGTGGAGACTTATATGGTGGCAGTGAACAGGGCTTACCGGTCTGAGAGGGGCCGGAAGGATATGAGGGATGATTATCAGAGGAAGAGACGGATGCAGCAGCCCGTCAGGGGCCAGTCTTCGCAGCCACCGGCGAAGAGATCATATCAGGGGCCTCCTAAGGGCCCAAGTCCTCAGGCGCAGCAGCAGCAAATACAGTAGGGCCAGCAGAGGCCACAACAGCAGGGGGCCAGCGCCCCTAGACCTGTAGAGTTTCCAGTATGCAAGGAGTGCAGTAAGCGGCATCCAGGACCTTGCATGCTAGGGACTGGCAGGTGCTTTCACTGCAAGGAGCCAGGGCATGTTTCTAGGGACTGCCCTAAGAGGAGACAGGCCACTGGTCGCGTGTTCGTGATGTAGGCTGAGGCTGCAGATCCGGACACGACTTTGCTCACAGGTATTCCGTTTCTGTCGTTTCCGTGTTTTGCCATGTCACTAACTTGGTGTTTTAGAACTGCATGCTAGATAGAACACTGCTAGGAAACTTGTTTCCTTAGTTGCTAGGTGAACATAGGTGAGAACTGTAAGACCCATAGGACTCGTTTTGGGAACTTTGACGGATAGGACTAGCGAACTTAGAACTGTTTTAGGTATCTAAACTGTTTTTGGGATTTAGTATGACTGTAAACGCGTACCTATGTGACGTTTCTGTTTCAGGCGAGATTCGTGTGCGTGGGGTCACTACACTCGCTTTGCTAGACTCAGTTGCGCCCACTCGTTTATTTCGAGTGCATTCACATAGAGAATGGGAATTATTCCGGAGAGCATGGGGGTAGCTCTCGCCGTGACGGTTCCATCAGGAGAGGAGTTGACGACGACCGGCGTCGTGCAGGGTCTGACGATGACGTTTCAGGATCATGCAGTTAGAGCAGATGTGGTCGCTTTGCCGATGACAGGATTCGACCTCATCCTAGGCATGGATTGGCTGACAGAGTTTGGAGCCCTGATTGATTTTCAACAGAGGACAGTTTCTATCAGACCGCCAGGGCAGGAGGTCTTCTTATTTGAGGCAGCTAGGAGGCTGTGGAAGCCCAGATTCATATATTTTCTGCACGCCAGGAGGCTAGTTGAGCAGCGATGTCAGGCATTCTTGGCCAGCGTTACCGCATCTGGAGATTCAACAGACCCTTCGCTATCTGATGTGGAGGTAGTCAGAGTTATGCAGACGTCTTTCCTGATGACGTAGTGGGAGTTCCACCGGAGCGAGAGGTGGAGTTTTCTATTGAGTTGATGCCAGGACAGTGCCTATCTCTTATCGATTAGCCCCTACAGAGATGAAGAAGCTTAAGGAGCAGATTCAGGAGTTGCTGGATAAGGGGTTCATTTGCCCTAGATTTTCTCCATGGGGCGCACCAGTGTTGTTTGTGAAGAAGAAGGATGGCAGCATGAGATTGTGCATCGATTATCGGGAGCTGAACAGAGTCATAGTGAAGAATAAGTATCCACTTCCGAGGATTGAAGATTTATTTGATCAGTTGCAGGGAGCTTCGGTGTTCTCGAAGATTGATCTGAGATCTGGATACCATCAGCTGAGAGTTAGAGAGGAGGACGTGTCCAAGACTTATTTTAGGACACGCTACGGACACTACGAGTTTTTGGTCATGCCGTTTGGCCTGACGAATGTCCCAGTGTTTTCATGGATCTGATGAACAGGGTATTCAGGCAGTATCTAGACCAGTTCATCATTGTGTTCATCGACGACATCCTGGTCTATTCGAGGAGCTTGGAGGAGCATAGGCAGTACTTGCAGACGGCTTTGCAGACTTTGAGGGAGCATAGATTGTATGCCAAGTTCAGCAAGTGCGAGTTTTGGCTGGAGCAGGCTTTCTTAGGGCATATTGTGTTGAGAGATGGGATTTATGTTGATCCATCGAAGGTGGAGGCAGTGCAGAACTGGGGGATTCCGAGGAATGCAGCGGAGATTCGTAGTTTCTTGGGCTTGGCAGGTTATTATCGCAAATTTATCAAGGGCTTCTCTTCGATTTCAGTGCCCTTGACAGCCTTGACCAGGAAGAATGCGAAGTATGTGTGGAGTCCCGAGTGCCAGAGGAGCTTTGATCAGCTGAAGGAGGCCCTTATTTCAGCACCAATATTAGCTATGCCAGTGGACCACGAGGAGTTTCTGGTTTACACAGATGCGTTTTTGAGAGGTTTGGGTGCAGTTCTGATGCAGGGTTGTAAGGTTATTGCATATGCGTCGAGGCAGCTGAATAGTTATGAGCAGAACTATCTGACGCATGATTTGGAGCTGGCAGCAGTGGCGTTTGCACTGAAGATTTGGAGGCATTATTTGTACGGCGAGAAGTGTCAAATAATTCACCGACCACAAGAGCCTCAAGTACTTATTCACCCAGAAGGAGCTGAACATGAGGCAGCGCAGATGGTTAGAGTTGGTGAAGGATTATGACTGTGACATTATCTACCATCCGGGTAAGGCTAATGTAGTGGCAGACGCTTTGAGCTGAAAGACTGCAGTGGTGGCTTGTTTGTCAGTTGAGAGACCGCTACAGACTGAGATAGAGAGGTTTGGTCTAGAGCTTTATTCAGGAGGTTGTGCGCCGAGTTTAGCAGTGCTCACGATTCAGCCGACTCTTCGAGAGCGGACAGAGAGGGGCAGGCCTCCGACGAGCAGTTACAGTAGTGGAGGCAGCATGATGAGGATAGAAGGCGAGGTCTGTATACAGTTGAGGACGGGATAGTCCGTTTTAGAGACCGGATGTGGATGGTGAGCACTGGTCAGTTGAGAGCCGAGATCTTATCTGAGGCTCATGCATCGACGTACTCCATCCACCCAGGGAGTACGAAGATGTACAGAGATTTACAGACATTGTATTGGTGGCCATGGATGAAGAAATACATAGGGAGATTCGTGTCTGAGTGCTTGACCTGTCAGCAGGTCAAGGCAGAACATCAGCGACCGGCGGGGTTGTTGCAGCCACTTCCCATTCCTGAGTGTAAGTGGGAGCATATTACGATGAATTTTGTGGTTGGATTGCCCAGGAGTCCCAGAGGGTTCACGGCTATATGGGTGATTGTGGACAGACTCACCAAGTCAGCGCATTTCCTACCAGTGAAGACTACTTTCAACCTGATGCGGTACGCAGAGCTTTATATCCGAGAGGTGGTCAGATTGCATGGCATACCAGTCTCGATAGTGTTGGACAGAGACACCAGATTCACATCTGCGTTCTGGAGGAGCTTACATGCCGCCTTGGGGACTAGATTGTCGTTCAGTACAGCCTTCCATCCGCAGATAGATGGGCAGTCAGAGAGGGTCATCCAAATTTTGGAGGATTTGCTGAGAGCTTGTGTGATTGATTTTCAGGGTACGTGGGATTCGAGACTGCCACTAGTAGAGTTCACGTACAACAACAGATTTCAGGCGTCGATTGGGATGGCTTCGTATGAGGTGCTGTACGGGAGGAGATGCAAATCTCCCGTACACTGGGACGAGATTGGCGAGAGAGTGCTCACTGGGCCGGAGTTAGTGCAGCAGACAACATATGTTGTGACGAGGATTCGGGATAGCATGAGGACAGCCCAGAGTCGTCAGAAGAGTTATGCCGATCAGAGACGACGAGATCTGGAGCTAGCTGTGGGAGATCATGTGTTTGTGAGGATATCACCCATGAAGGGCGTGATGAGTTTTGGCCGGAAAGGCAAGCTCAACCCGAGGTTTATTGGGCCATTTGAGATTCTGGAGAGGGTCGGTACTTTGGCTTATCGAGTAGCGTTACCACCCAGTCTGTCGGCAGCGCATAATGTCTTCCATATCTCGATGCTGCGGAAGTACATTCCGAACCCATGTCATGTGTTGGATTTTGAGCCGCTCCAGTTGGCACCAGATTTATCGTTCGAGGAGCGACCTGTGCAGATTCTAGCTAGGGAGGAGCGGAGGCTGAGAGCGTGGAGTATTCCGATGGTCAAGATCCGGTGACAGAACCACTCGAAGGATGAGGCTACCTGGGAGACCGAGGCCGATATGCGGACGCGCTACCCGGATTTATTCGGTACGTACTCAATTTTGGGGAAGAAATTCCTATAAGGGGGAGAGTTGTAACGCCTAGAATTTCCTGACTACGTAGAAATGAGTGCATGACTAGGGGAAAAATATTTTTAGATGATTACATGCCATTTTATGTGATTTATTTATGATTTTGTGCTGCATGGTAAGCTTGTGTTATTTTTCAGCCTGCTTGAGCTACGGACGTGTGGACGAGAGTAAGGTCGACCGGAATGAAAATAATTTGAGGTTTTAAGTTATGAGATTTTAAGAATGAAATTATTTTTATTTTAAGCAACAATTTTGAAAATTAGGATTTTTATAATTATTTTGGAGGGGAACCCGTTTTTCGCCTATACGGGCCGGTATATTGAGTTTTAAGGTATTTTAAAATGTGAGGAGGCCTAGATTTCGAAATTTTGTAATATTTAAAGCCCAAATATGAGTTTTAAGCACCTTTTTAATTTAATTAGACGGACAAGCTTGTATTTTTCATAATTAAAGCAATAGGGGTCACATTAGACACTTTCATTATTTCTTAAACACACTTTACACAAAACCTAGCCTCCAATTTATGCACCAGCCATCCTCTCCACTCCCCTAGCACACAAGTTTCAAAAATATTCAGCCATTGAAGAATCTTGGTGATCCAAAGCCGGTTGCGTCCCGATCTCGCGTCTACAACGCCCGTACCTAGCAGATCTACATCTTCTCAACCCAGGCATGTGATATCAACTTCTTTTCTCACCATTTAAACTGTATTAGACTGATTTTTATGAAATTCATGTGAATTTTATGTGTAATTTTCGGATCTACCCATCTTGATCATGTTTCATGCAATAACTCGTATCAACGCTCATGGTTTTGAATATTTTTGTGCATGGCTTCGGTTAGGGGCTGCTCTTGGGGACCGGGGCTTGTGTTTAGACAGGTCATAGGGGCCCTAAGAAGGTCAGTAGGTTTTCCATGTGGGTGAGCCATCGGTTGGAAACAAGAGCCAACCAAAGGTGGCGCACCATGTGAGCGCCGTGCGCATGCAGCGGGGTTCCAGCCTCCGTTCTCTCATCGTGGACCATGGTTGGGACCGTGGCTGGGTCCGTTGGAACCGTATGGACCTGGGGGTGGTCCAGCCGGCGGGGCTCCAGCCAGGGTGGCCGGAGCAGGGAGGTCGGACAGAGCATGTAGCAAGCTGTCGCGTGAAGGCATGGTTGGGACCGTGGCTGGGTCCGTTGGAACCGTATGGACCTGGGGGTGGTCCAGCCGGCGGGGCTCCAGCCAGGGTGGCCGGAGCAGGGAGGTCGGACAGAGCATGTAGCAAGCTGTCGCGTGAAGGAGGCGGCGGGTTGCATGAAGAGTAGGGCTTGGTGAATTGGCTCGGTTCAATTGGAACGGTTCGGCCGGTTCGGTTGGACCGGGGTCGGTTCTTAGAGTCTTGGGTCAAATGTTTTAAACTCGGTCCAAGTTATTTTTATTTAGGGACCTGTTATTTTAATTATTATGTCCAAGGTCCAATTTTAAAGAAAATAGCCAGAAATTCAAAATTGAGTCAAACCTTTTAAATAATTTAAGTTATGTTTAATTTTAAGTTTTTAGTCAAAATTGGGGCCTTTGGAATTTTATTGGAGTCAAAATCGATTTCTAGGATTTAATTTGGTGAAAATCGGTCTTTTGGTCAAAATCGGCTTTTGAGGTCAAAATTGATTTAAATTTATTTTAAAAGTCAAAATCGATTTTTAATAAGTTCAAATTGATTTCTAGAAGTCAAAATTGATTTTAATGAGTCCCATTTAGCCTTGATTTTTAGAAGTCTAAATTTAATTTAATTAGACAAAAATATTTAAAGAAGGTGAACATTCGTTTCATCGAGCATGTAAAGAGCGATATTTAGTCTAGAAGTAGTGAGCCAGGCCCCAGAATCAATCCTTGACCGAATTAGAAAAATGTAGAAGCCCGTAAATGTATGTTAAATTATATATGTAGTATTTTATGTACGTAAATGTTTTAAAGGAAATGATTAAATATACATTAACGGGCTAAGCTTTTAAATTGCATGATTTTAAGAAATTCACGCATCATGAGATTTTATAAAACGATCAAGCATGTCTCTTTTTAAGTTAAAACCCGAGGGATTGAAGTGATGTGATAAAGTTTTATGATGGGAGTTAGCCGGGTAGCCGGGCCCGGGGATTCCCTGTTTTTAGGTATGATTATAGGGCCTATGGATCCTCGTGTGATATCAGGTGAAGTGGCAATGTATAGGAAATGTGTGACATATAGGGATACTCGTGTGATATCGGGGTGAACCACACCGCCACGTACGTTGGTTATTACGACTGATCAGTCATACGCCCGCTCACATTCACTGATACGACTCATACATTTTTCAGGTTACGTTATGCCATGTCTTATATGTTATATGATTTGTTATGTTATGAAATGTAGGAAGAAATGTTATAAGATCATGCACGCATTCATGCTTTAACGTTATTTTAATTACAAGTATGTGCTTGCATGCAATTTTATTAGTATGTACTTTGTTATGTCTTACGATAGAGCATGCTGAGCCTCTAGGCTTGTAGGATCGAGCGCTTGCCGCTTTACCAAAAGCTATAGCTAGTGGTAATGGTGCAACTCCAATCTTTTAAACTGTATAGCAACACAAGCGCCACGGTTCGATCGCTCTACCTAGCAGGGGCAATTATTGCACTCCAACAATCCCCCTCCCAATAATTGCACTCCTTGCAATCAATGGGAATCGAACCCGTGACCTTGGATCTGATACCAATTGTAGGATCGAGCGCTTGCCGCTTTACCAAACGCTATAGCTAGTGGTAACGGTGCAACTACAATATTTTAAACCGTATAGCAACACAAGCGCCACGGTTCGATCGCTCTACCTAGCAGGGGAAATTATTGCACTCCAACAAGGCTCACTAGGTTTAAATGGTGCAGGTGATGATCCTGCCGATGAGTATATTCCGACTGGCGGTGAGGACCTCTGAGCGCCTGCTGCAGCAGTACCCCGTGACCGTCTTTATGTTTCAGTTCTGCCATGATACAGTTCTAGATATTGGGTTTTAAACATGTTTACATTCAGTATTTTACTCAGTGATTTTATTATGTTGGATGTTTTAACGTTTTAAATATTTCTTTATTTATGTTTAAATATTTCTTTATTTATGTTTTCCGCACATGTTTAAAAAAAAATTCTAGAGTCTGGTTCGTTTAACTAGGACATGACCAAACCCTTACTCAGTCCCTAACCGACCCTCAGACTCCACCCTAGTCAGCATAGACCGAACCATGGCCACACGACTCAACCCTAGGCACCAATCTCACCCCATCGACAATCCCATGAATAGATCGGTCAACGGCTGCACGAACCCGAGCCACTTCCGAATTTCAGGCCCTTCCACGATGTCAGCAGCCCCTGGTCTTTGCTCTAAACTGACTCATAGACTCCTTCAGTCCTAGCCCTCACTCGAACCATGCTTCCCTCGACCCTAGACTCTATCTACTACAACCATTCCATCGACCCTTGTCCCAACTCGAGTCCTAGGCAGCCTTGTCGTGATAAAGCAGAACAAACACGTCATTTTAATCATCAATATGGTTTCAAGTCATTGAAATATAAAGGTCTCAACATCCATGCAATAAATGATTGAAGGGTGCATTCAAGGAGATATTGTACTTTCCTTACTTTGAAAAACTTACAACCAAGGTTCAATGCTTCAAGGAGATGGAGGAACCTCGGGAAATGCCTCTGAATTTTCAGTGGAGGGCTCGAAACCTTAGGATGGAGAAGGGATGGAGAATATGTGAGAACCTGAAATATCTAACATGCTATTCAATTAAATTATTATTTTATCATGTATTTTATTCTGCATGAATAATTTTAAGTCTCACATAAGTAGTCACCATGTAGCCAAATAATGCCTAATTATGACCATAAAGTGGTGTTTAATGGCCATAGAAAGGTGACCTTTCGAATTACTCAATCTCTCCTATGTATAACACACTTCAAAGATGAAGAATTGACTGTATAAACATCAAGAAATCCTGTCAAAATCGTTCAAGAGACAGCCCCATTTCAAAAACAAGAGGTTGATGTCTTGAGCATTCTAGCATCAATATGAAGGCCTACTGTTAGGAACCTATTGCCACTACTCCAGTTCTTAGAATCCGATCTCCACCGTCCAGAATCTTACTTCGTTATGTCTTGAATAAGGTTTCCAGATTTCATTATAATCCAACGGTTAGAGTTTTGTAAAACGCCTTTGTACTAATTCTGTACAGATTCCATACGAGAAATCTTCAGCTCTTGTCCATTGCTTAGAAGCGATTACAAATTTTCTCGAAAGAAGATTTTGACCGTTCAAAAGTTATTTCATTATGTTTGATATATGCATCTTCTGAAAATCTCTATATTCGTGATCCACTTCGAGTAGCAACCAGATACTGAATCAAGCATTGCCACCATATTTCTCATATTTTGAGCACAAATCAGGTAAGTGGGCTTTAGAATGTATATTCATTTATGAAATTATCATTCGAGCACTTGTTTCGTGTCAAATTCGTGTTATAATTCATGCTATGCATGCCATTAATATTTACTATGTCTAAGTATTGATATGAACCGAATTTATATGTGACTCTGAATCATATGATATGATTAAGGCGTCGTCCCCTTAGAGGAGTAAAAATTAGGGACTGATCCGTAGTACTCAGAATTCTGCACTCTGAATCACTATGTGATTAAGGCCTCGTCCCCTTAGAGGAGTAAAAATTAGGGACTGATCAATAAACCATGAAAATTCGAGGAATATCAGTGCTACTTGTTGTTAGAACATGCATTTATTATTTGAGGTTTTGTGTAAATCAAAAAGGGAGAGATTGATGGATCTGGATAACAGATACAGAATGTATTTTGAATTACACAAAACCTATTTATTGTGTTACTAATGTCTCTACTAAGTGTGCAGATGTTAGCTGGATTTACAACAGAAGAAGCTGAAGCTGATACCGTAGCAGACCAAGGGCTGAAAAGAGTAAATCGTATTTTCGGAGGCCTAAACGAAGGAATTTGGCCAAAAACGGAGGAGCTCACTGCATAGAAGTGAGCCTTGCTTGTTGGACCGTTTCAGAGGGAATAGCACAGGCCTCATGCGAAAATGTGATCTGGAACAGAATCTATGAAGTCTGCTGGAAAATGTCTAAGAAAGAAGATGAACAGTAGATGTCTGGAATCAGTAGCGCAAGATCTGGTATCAGCAATGATGACGTCAGCATATCTACTGGAGAAAGCTGTGA
>KV014921.1:190895-203141 GCA_001598015.1 Dorcoceras hygrometricum | reverse complement strand
CTAATTAATTGACATAAATTTAAATAATCAAATCATATTTGATATTTACCTACAAAATCATATTTTAATTATAAAATCGCATTTTATAAATAAAATCGCATTTTGTCGACAAAATCATATTTTAATCAACAAATTCATATTTTAATTATAAAATCATATTTCATAACTAAAATCACATTTTGTAATTTTAATTGCATCAAATTGGGCTTAGAACAATTTTAGGCCCAAAATCTCAAAAATTTCAAAATCAATTTTGGTCCGACCAAAATCGGCCCAATATCGAATATTGGCCCGAAAACTTCATGGGCTGCCCGGGACAGGCCCGAACAAAACCTAGAAGACAAAATAGCCATCGCAATGCTGCCGAGAAATTCGCCGGACGGCGGCCGCTGCCAACATAGTGTGCGGCGCATGGCCGCACGCCGCCGCGCCAAGCGCGGCATCTCCTAGCAACGCCGTGTGCCAAGGTGCACAGCTGCCTGACCACCACGCAACAATTTGCGCGTGGCTGCTGGCCACGACCGGCCATCATGCGCGGCCAGCGCGCATGGTGTCGTGCCGCACACGGCGGCGGTCGGCAGCTGCGTTTCAATTTTTTTTGTTTTGATTTCAAAAACTCGAGATCTATGCAATTCAGGCAGTAATATGTATTGAAGGATCCGAGCCTGTGCTCTGATAAGACTGTTAGTGACAATGGCAGATTCGGATACAGTTTCTCGGGGGCGCAGCGGAAGTTAAAATTTTGCCCCGAGATACGTTCAATACATATCAAATAACCAACGATAAACATACATAGGATGTTTGAATCGTTACCTTGCTGGCGTCTAGGCGCCTGGCTTCGACCAATTTCACAAGGAAACCGGCACTTCAAAAGGTAGGCGGCGGTAGATCGTCTAATCAAGTCCACGACCGAAAACACGATTCCTCCGTCAATCTGCACTAGAAGATCTGACGGATTTTGGCACGAACAGATTCTCCTCGTCACGCTGATCGAAACAAGTCCGATCAAGATCACCGGCGGTGGGCGGTGGGCGGCGATGCGGGGCGGCGGTGACGGCGTTTAGAGGCGGCCGGCGGCGGCGCTTAGAGGCGGCCGGCGGCGGCGTGAGATTTAAGAGAGCAGGGGGCGGCCGATTTTAGGTCTAGGGTGTGAGTTGTTGTTTTTGATCAAAGCCCTAGGTCATATCAACATATAGACCTATGATGGGCTTGAACCGGCCCATTGGACTCGGGTCAGGCCCAAGTCCATATGAACATTCGATTCATAAATCACTGCGGTTTCATCATAACTACGATCGCCGATCAGATCGGACCGATCGACTCAGTTTCCAAAACTGAATATTATGATGCGAAAAACAATATTTCAGGTTATCTAGTCCAAAATTACAGTTTAGCCCCTCAACTTTGCGAAATCGCAATTTGACCCCTGTTGACTTTTAGGAAGTCGCACTCCCTAAAATCCTCTTCCTATGCTCAACATATTGAGCTCAGTTTCCATGCGGGAATCGTGAATCCAGTACTTGTGTGACCCTCAATGGTTCAGGGATACAGCTAGTCGTGATCCCATAACCATTGTGACTCCGAAATCATAATTTCGGACTTGCCCAGCGGATCATGGTAAAGCGCCTAGCAACATCGCCCCATGATCCCCTAGGTATCACTGATAGTGCCTGCAAGAACCAGTTGGTCGTGGTTAGCGTACAGTACGGTCCTTTCAACACATATATCCCGATCAGATCAACGACCATTGGTAAATCGAGAGTCGCTAAAGATCCGATAACTATGCATACATCTTGGAGATCGAATAGTGACATCGCGAGTGTTACTAGGTAAACCCATTTACCTAAAACACATCCAGTACTCTGGCCAGAGATTTATACACTATTATCCCCTCAGATATAAAAGGATATCCACGAATGAGAGCGAGATGTGAATCCTCGACAACGAAGCATCGACTCCTACATGCATCGGGACCTCACCCAATCCCGCCGCCTAATGACCCCAAATGAGTCGGCAAACGGGTCAAAGTGAGGCGCCTATCATGTAAAGTCTCAATGACGTTTCGAGTAGTGAGGACTAATCAGTACAACCAAGACCTCGGACTTATCCACTCGACAAATGGTAACCACTTGGAAAGTTCGAACGAGGGTAGTTCGATAGATCACCAGGTAACTATCCATCTGCATGCTCAGAACATCACAATACCAATGATACATGGTACTTCACATCGCAGATTCTAGTCTCCAGCTCGGGCGGCCTTATCCTCATTTTGATGGCCCAATCGACTATGAACGAATTCTGAATACACAGGGACTATCAGATGTGTTTCATGATAGCCATCATATCCACTATCACATCTAACATACACTATGGTGCATTCTAGGTCTTTATCCAACACAATTGTTAACATTATAATCATAATGAAAATAGAGAATGCCATAAATAAAATGCGTATGTCATATATAAAGATCGTTATACACAAGAGTCAATAAAACCCACACGCCACAAGTTGGCTAGTTGAGCATCTACTCTAACAACCGCGGGGAGCGCCCATATTGTTTGTGAAGAAGAAGGATGGCTCAATGCGGATGTGCATTGATTTTTGCCAGTTGAATAAAGCCACTGTCAAGAACAAGTACCCGTTGCCGAGAATCGATGATCTTTTCGATCAGTTTCAAGGTTCTGCGGTGTATTGAAAGATGATCTTCGTTTCGGGTACCATCAGCTGAGAGTGAGAGAACAAGATGTCGCGAAGACTGTGAAACCCACACGCCACAAGTTGGCTAGTTGAGCATCTACTCTAACAACCGCGGGGAGCGCCCATATTGTTTGTGAAGAAGAAGGATGGCTCAATGCGGATGTGCATTGATTTTTGCCAGTTGAATAAAGCCACTGTCAAGAACAAGTACCCGTTGCCGAGAATCGATGATCTTTTCGATCAGTTTCAAGGTTCTGCGGTGTATTGAAAGATGATCTTCGTTTCGGGTACCATCAGCTGAGAGTGAGAGAACAAGATGTCGCGAAGACTGTGTTTCGTACGAGGTACGGACATTTTGAGTTTTTGGTGATGCCGTTTGGTTTGACCAACGCGCCTGCAGTCTTTATGGATTTGATGAACCAAGTTTTCCACGAGTTTATCAATCAGTTTTTGATCGTGTTCATTGACGACATCTTAGTCTATTCGAAGACTCTTTTGGAGCACAAGGAGCATTTTCGGATTGTCCTTCAGACGCTGAGAGACAGCAGTTGTATGCAAATTTCTCCAAGTGTGAGTTCGGGTTAGATCGCGTCGTATTCTTGGGACATGTGATTTCAGCCGAGGGGATTTTTGTAGATCCTAGCAAGGTTGATGCCGTTCTGAACTGGGAGCGTCCCAGGAATGTTTCCGAGATTCGCAGTTTCTTGGGTCTGGCTGGCTATTGTCGTCGTTTCATTGAGGGATTCTCATGTATAGCGAAGCCGATGACTAAATTAACTCAGAAGGACAAGAGGTTTGTTTGTACTGAGCAGTGCAAGAATGCTTTTCAACTGCTCAAGGAAAAGTTGACTACTGCACCTGTGTTGGCTCTGCCGTCCGGTTCAGGTGGTTTTGTTGTTTGTTCTGACGCTTCGCTCAATGGATTGGGTTGTGTGTTGATGCAAAATGGTCGAGTCATTGCGTATGCCTCGTGGCAGTTGAAACCGCAGGAGACTCGTTACCCAGTCCATGATTTGGAGTTAGCAGCAGTGGTCTTTGCATTGAAGATCTGGCGTCACTACCTGTATGGAGAGCAGTTTGTGGTGTACTCCGACCACAAGAGTTTGTAGTATCTGTTTTCGCAGCCTGACTTGAACATGAGACATCGATGGTGGATGGAGCTGCTAAAGGACTTTGATTGTGAGATTAAGTACCAGCCTGGGAAGTCGAACGTAGTGGCCGATGCTTTGAGCAGGAAGGCTAGTGAGATGCTTGCGTCGTGTACATCTCTAAGGATCAGGAGCATCTTAACACTACGGGCTGGAGATTTTACCCGGCTGAGGATTGTGTGGTGGTTTCTTCTTTCCAAGTGGAGCCATAGATTGTTTCGACCACGCGCAGCTCAAAGGACTGATCCGTCTATCCACTAGTTGAATTTGAAGGTCAGGGCTGGCGAACTTGAGGACTATTCTGTCTCGTCCGATGGTTGTTTGCGTTTCTGGGGCAGGTTGGTCGTGCCAAATTTGATTGATTTGAAGGAGGAGATCCTTCGGAAAGCGCACTATAGCAGACATAGTGTTCATCCTGGTGCAAGGAAGATGTACCATTCTTTGAAGCCGCATTTTTGGTGGGCTGGCCTAAAGAGCGACGTTGCTGGTTTTGTTGCTCGATGTTTGAATTGTCAGATGGTAAAGGCCGAAAGGATGAGACCTGGTGGTCTGTTGCAGAGTTTAGAAGTTCCCCCATGGAATTGGGAGCACATTGCTATGGATTTCGTGACGCATCTGCCTCGTTCCAGCAGAGGATGCGATGCTATTTGGGTGGTTATAGACCGACTGTCGAAGTCTGCACACTTCATTCCCTATGGGATGACCTTCTCGTTGAAGAAGATGGCGAAGCTGTACGTTGATTTTGTTGTTAGACTGCATGGTGTTCCCGTTTCGATCGTTTCCGACCGAGATCCGAGGTTTACTTCCAGGTTTTGGAATAGTTTGCAAACAGCTTTGGGTACCATATTGGCTATGAGTACCGTGTATCACCCCTAGACAGATGGCCAATCTGAGCGAACTATCCAGACATTGGAGGATATGTTGCGTGCTGTTGTGTTGGATTTCGGAGGTAGCTGGTAAGATGCGTTGTCCTTAGTTGAGTTTTCGTATAATAACAGCTACCAAGTGACAATTGGTATGGCGCCTTTTGAGGCTTTGTATGGCAGAAAGTGCATATCGCCAGTGTGTTGGGAAGAAGTGGGGGAGAAGCAGCTATCTGCCCCTGACTTTGTGCAGCAAATGAATGATCATGTGGATCTTATTCGACAACGAATGAAAGCTGCCCAGGATCGCCAAGCCAGTTATGCGAATAAGAGGCGTCGACCTCGTGAGTTTCAAGTTGGTGATCGTGTATTTCTCAAAATTTCTCCGTTTCGCAGTGTCATGCGCTTTGGACACAGGGGAAAGTTAGCCCCTCGTTACGTTGGTCCGTATGAGATTGTTGAGAGGATTGTCCCTTTAGCATATCGGCTGTTGTTGCCGCCAGAGTTGTCTTCTCTTCATGACGTCTTCCATGTTTCCATGTTGAAGAAGTATGAGCCAGATCGTCTCATGTGCTTAGAACTGACGAGGTGGAGCTAGATCAGTCGTTAAGTTAAAGTATGAGCCAGATCGTCTCATGTGCTTAGAACTGACGAGGTGGAGCTAGATCAGTCGTTAAGTTATCAAGAATATCCTTTACAGATCATCGGCAGAAAAGAGAAACAACTGAGAAATAAGACCATTCCGTTGGTAATGGTGCAGTGGAGCAAACATGGAAGGGAAGAAGCTACTTGGGAGCTGGAAGAAAAGATGCAGCGCGAGTGGCCGCATCTGTTTGAGTAGCTGTTGAGCTAAATTTCCAGTAGTTTGTAGCTTTTGGTTGTATTTATTCCCTAGTTGTTGTTATATGTTTGCTCAGTTATCTTGAACTCTTGGCCAGTGTCAGGCGAGTTTTGTTTTGTATATTGCTGCTGTATCTGGTTTCAGAATTGTTGTTTTGATTTCGAGGACGAAATCCTTTTTAGTGGGGGAGAAATTTGAGACCTGGATTGTTTTTTTTAGAGATTTCTGGTGGTTTGGATCTCTGTTTGTATGTTTGGTTTGCATTTTCGGGTCTGAATTAGCATTTGGGTCCTTTCTGGGAGTTTTCGTGTTTTTGAATTTGAAAGCTGGTCGCTTAGTGAAACACCGTCGTATTGGAGAGATCTGGTAGCGTTTGTAAAAATCAGCAGTTGCCTTAGCGTGAATTTGTATCGCGTTGGATACGGTATCGTTTGAATAAGTTGGAGCGACTTCGTTTTGGTGTAGCGTTAGTGTGAGATCTGGTCGCGTGTGTCTGCTGGTTGTCCAGTCGAGGCAGATGTCAACGCGGGTCAACATCACTGTAGCGCAAGGAGGAAACGTCGTCGTTTTGGCTAGCGCTAAGGAGCCAGTCGATGCGCATATTTGATTTCCAGATGTCAACTTTGGTCAACGTTCCTGTAGCTCGCGTCTGGTTTTCCTGTAGCTTGCGGCTGGTATTGCGCGATAGGACCAGATTTGATGATGTGGCAATGCGACGCCATTTTAATTAGTTGCAACACTGCGTTTTGTATGTTGCAGCTGGTTCCAGCTTTTGTATTTTGGACCAGCGTCTGGCTGATTTGTTCGCTACTGTAGCTTGCAGCTGGTAGTGGTTACTGTAGCTAGCAACTGGATGACGTAGGCTATGCGTCGTCGTTTTGTTTAGCGTGGTTTGAGATTTCAGCAGCTGGTTTCTTTGCATCTGCTGGTTGTTTTTGCCTGCTGGTTTTTGTCGGTGGATTTGTTTAGAACAGATTTCAGCAGTTACGCGATTTATATATAGGAAGACTTGGTCTTCGATTGAGATATCAAATCCCATACTTAGAATATTTTCCCCGACATTCGTTCTTCGCTTCGAACCCTAGGCTACTGTTCACCGTTGATTTTATCCGGTGATTCCCGTCGATTTCGGTCGTCGTCTTGGACAATTGAGGTAGCGTTGGACTCCTCTTGCAAAGCTCTATCATTCCATACCACTTTGGGAGGTTGTGATCGGCAAGTTGAGGAACGCGAAGTTGCTGCTTGGTTGTGCGTGGTATCGTACAGGTAGAATTTCGTTCCTTTTGTGATAAGATCTGTTCCTATCCTTGAATTAAGCTCCCTGCTGATTTGTGTTGTTGAGATTAGTCGTTGGTTTGGTTGAGCGTAGCTCCCAGCCGTGAACTTCTTTAATTGGCCGTGAGTTTTGTGCAGCTTTTGAGATCTGTGTGTTGTGTATCTAGCAGGTTGTTATCCAGAACTCTCGGGCCTTTTTTGTAGTAATTGTTGCAAAAAAGTATAAGGTACGGATTTGAGCTTGATGTAGCTTGGAATTGGTGTGAGATATTATGCGTGGCTGCTGGGACGTTTCAGTGAACTTATCTGTGTATTGCTTGCTGAGCATTGGTGTTTATGCTAGCTGTTTCATGTGAATTGCATACACGCATTTGTTCACGCATATTTCAGATCCCTTGTGTATCGTATTTTGCAGCCTTGTATCTTGTGTTGCTTTTGTTGATTCTTACCAGGATGCGAGGTCGAGCGACAATACCGCACTCTCATCTCCCTGCTGTGATTGTTAGCCACCATGCGCCGAGTGGTTAACTACCACAGTTCATGGGCGAGGCAACGGCAGGTTGAGTTGTTTGATGCATCTGGGATTAGGGTGTTGTTTCATGGCAAGTGGCTCATTACCACACTGTGAACACACCCCGTGGCCACTGTTGTTGCAGATTCTTGGAGCTGTGCTTGAGTTCCTTAGCTCCCTTGTTGGTCGAGCCTTCTGTTGTTATCCGGTGTCTCATGCATAGCATCTGCATCTTATCTTATGCATTTCCTTAGCTGCTTTACTTGCTCTCCGTACTAGGGTTTGACCCCATGTCCCTCTGGGGCTTGGTTTGTTTCCTTGTTTGTGTTGTTTTCAGGAAACCCAGGTTTTACAGCTGGTCATGGCTTTAACCCAGCTGGTGGTGCCCCGGGAGGTGGTTAGCGTGTCCCAGTTGCGTATAGCATATATATATATGTATCAGTTAGCCAGGGGGATGCCCTGCGCTTTGTTATTGTATCCTGTAGTTGGAGTCTGATACATGTTGTCGTTGGATGTTGTTATGCTATACTGATTCTGTTGTTGTTGGATTTTAAACTGGGATCGTATTTTGAGTATTCTTGTATTTTAAATTATATTGTTTTAAACCGTCAGGCCAAAAGCGAAAAATTTTACCCGCTTTTTGATAGCTTCCGCATGTGTTTGTATGATTTTACTCTGTTTAGATCACGAGGCCTGACATTTTTGGTATCAGAGCTTAAGCTGGGATAAGCTCAATTTCTTTGATCTCACTCGAGTCAGGCTCAATATCTGCCTCTGTGCTTATTTGTTTCCTTCCTTACCTCTAAGATTTTGGTAGATGCCGCCGAGAAGAGGTAGAAGTAGGATCGCTAGGAAGACTAGTGATGAGTCTAGAGCTCCGGGTAGTGATGAGGATTTTGATCTGTAGAGTATACCTTTGCGTCGTCATAATAGACAGACAGAGGCAGAGGATGTGACTCGACAGATTGGCGAGATGGAGCTAGTTTTGGCTAGATTTCAACGGATGAATCCCCCGACATTTACTGGTGCCGAGAGTGGTTTGATGGTTGAAGGCTGGCTAGAACATATGGAAGAGTTGTTTGATGTTGTCGAGTATTCTCAGGATAGAAGACTGAAGCTAGCGGTTTTGCAGTTGAGGGAGAGTGCTCAACGTTGGTGGAAGGGTACTTCCCGAATCTTGAGGGAGAGTGGGGCTGTGATTACTTGGGAGAGCTTCTGTGCAGCGTTTTGACAGGAGTATACCCCGAAGTCCTACTACAACAACCGCGAGCGAGAGTTTGACAATCTGAAGCAAAGGGACATGAAGGTGGCCGAGTATGCCAGACAATTTTCTTCCCTTCTGTCGTATGTTCTCCATGTAGCTAACCAGGAGAGGACTAAGAGGAACAAGTTTCTAAGGGGTTTGAAGCCTGAGTTGTTCCGGATGGTGTTTGCTGGTTCTCCTGTGACTTATGCTGAGGCCATGGATAGAGCGATGTACATTGAGGAGAGTCTGCTGGAAGCGTAGAATCCGGTTCAGCCGACAGCTGGACGTACTTTTCAACCGGTGCTTGAAGTGACGCAACCATTTCATCCTCCTCAGATGTCGCAGCAATCGAATCTCCAGAGGTTCAAGCCTCGTGGGAATCAGTTTAAGAAGCGGGCAAACTCAATTTCTTCTGGTTATGTGAGTTCTGGTAGCAATGGCTCTCGAGGAGTGATGTGTGGGCAGTGCGGAGATCGCCATATGACTTCGTAGTGTCGTGGAGTTCAGGGTCTTTGCCGTAATTGTGGGCAGCCTGGAAATTTTGCTAGAGTGTGTCCTTTGGTGGGAGGAAAGTCTGTGAATCAGTCACAGCAAGGTTCTGCTGGTGGATCTTCGCAGAGACAACAACCTTTTGTTCAGCCCCAACGATCTGGATTCCAACTCCGTGAACCGTCTAGGTTCGGAGGACCTTCGAGACCTCAGTTTCCGTGACCTCAGCAAGCTCAGGTGAACGCCTTGACGAGAGAGCAGGCGGAGGATATACCTGAAGGAGTTATTGCAGGTACTTGTTTCATCTTTTATTTCCCTGCTCGAGTTTTGTTTGATACAGGAGCATCACACTCCTTCATATCTGATTTGTTTGTGCATGAGTGTGGGTTGAGTGTTACCCCACTGTGTGGTGTTGTATCTATATCTACTCCTGCTGGAATGTGGTTGATGTCCCGTGAGGTGGTGTTGGATTGTGTGATTAGGTTTGATGAGTATGTGTTGGTGATTAATCTGATTGCTTTGGGAATTAGAGATTTTGATTGCAACTTGGGTATGGATGTACTGTCTGAGTATAGAGAAACTGTAGATTGTTTCCATGGTGTGGTGAGGTTTAGACCTCAAGTTGGGGAGAAGTGGGATTTCTATGGTGCTGATTCGCGATCGAAGATCCCACTAGTGTCTTCCATGGAGATGTTCAGTTTGTTGTCGCTAGAGAATTCAGGGTTTATGATCTATGCCTTGGATGTTTCTCATGAATCGAGAGTAGGTTTGAGTGATGTCCCTATTGCTCGAGAGTTCCCGATGTGTTTACGGATGAGATTCCTGGATTCCCTCCGAAGTGAGAGATTGATTTCAGCATAGAGTTGGTGCCAGGGACAGCCCCGATTTCTAGAGCTCTGTATCGGTTGGCGCCAGCTGAGCTGAAGGAACTTAAGGATCAATTGCATGATCTTTTTGAGAAAGGCTTCATCAGACCGAGTATGTCGCCTTGGGGAGCTCCGATTCTTTTTGTGAAGAAGAAGGATGGATCTATGAGGATGTGTGTGGATTTTCAACAATTGAATAAAGCGATCGTGAAGAATAAGTACCCGTTGCCGAGAATCGATGATCTATTTGATCAGTTGCAGGGATCTACTGTATACTCTAAGATAGATCTGCGATCTGGTTATCAGTAGTTGCGGATAGAGACGCTGATGTAGCGAAGACGGCTTTCAGGACGAGATATGGGCATTATGAGTTTCTGGTGATGCCGTTTGGACTGACGAAAGCTCTTGCTGTCTTCATGGATTTAATGAATCGTGTCTTCAGTGAGTATATTGATCATTTTGTGATTGTCTTCATAGGTGACATTCTAGTGTACTCGAGGAGCTATAGAGAGCGCAAAGAGCACTTGAGACTGGTATTGCAGAAGCTGAGAGACTCACAGCTGTATGCGAAGTTCAGCAAGTGTGAATTCTAGTTGGATAGAGTTGTCTTTTTGGGTCATGTCATTTTAGCACAAGGTATATATGTGGATCCTAATAAGGTCGAAGCAGTTCTTAACTGGGAGTGACCTAGGAATGTTTCGGAGATCCGTAGTTTCTTGGGTTTGGCTAGCTACTATAGGCGTTTCATTGAGAAGTTCTCTTTGATAGCCAGACCGATGAATCAGTTGACCCAGAAAGATAGGAAGTTTGTTTGGACTGATGAGTGTGAGTCAGGTTTCCAGTTGCTTAAGGAGAAGTTGACTACTACTCCTGTGTTGGCTTTGCCTTCGGGTTCTGGAGGTTATGTAGTGAGCTCCGATGCTTCTCTAAGTGGTTTGGGATGCGTTTTGATGCAGAACGGGAGTGTGATAGCCTATGCATCTCGACGGTTAAAACCCCATGACACGAGATACCCTGTTCATGATCTGGAGTTGGCTGCGATTGTCTTTTCCCTGAAGATTTGGCGTCATTATTTGTATGGTGAGCAATTTGTGGTGTACACGGACCACAAGATTTTGAAGTATATCTTCACCCTGTCTGATTTGAATATGAGGAAACGTCGTTGGATGGAGTTGCTGAAAGATTTTGACTGTGAGTTTCAGTATCAGCCTGGGCGGGTGAATTTGGTGGCCGATGCTTTGAGTAGGAAAGCTCAACCTGCGATGTTGACGTCGATGAGAATATCCAAAGTCCATGATGATTTGGGGACTTCTGGATGGTGTTTTCAGCCGAGTGATCAGTACTTCGTGGTTACTTCTTTTCAGGTTGAACCACAGATTGTTGCAGACATTAGAGCAACGCAGAGGACTGACCCGTATATTCATGAATTGAAGATTAAGGCCTAGAATGGTCAGTTAGATGATTTTGCTGTAGCTTCCGAAGGATGTCTGAGATTCCGTGGTAGATTTGTGGTTATGAACCTGAATGATTTGAAATAGACTATTCTGAATGGCCCATTGTTGTCGATACAGTGTGCATCCGGGCGAGAAGAAGATGTATCATTCCTTAAAGTCTCACTACTGGTGGGAAGGCATGAGGAATGATATTTCCGGATTTTTAGCTCGATGTTTGAATTGTCAACAGGTCAAGGCTGAGAGATGAGACCTGGTGATTTGCTACAGCGTCTAGAAGTGCCCCAATGGAATTGGGAGCACATCGTCATGGATTTGTGACGCATTTTCCTCGATCGAATAGGGGATGTGATGCGATTTGGGTTGTTTTTGATAGACTTTCGAAGTCAGCCCATGTTATTCCCTATGATGTGAGGTGTTCGATGAAGAAAATGGCGATATCGACCATGTGGTGAGATTGCATGGAGTTCCTGTTTCGATAGTGTCCGATAGAGATCCATGGTTTACCTCCCGATTCTGGAAGAGCTTGCAGGCAGCGATGGGTTCGAGATTGGCTATGAGTACAACCTATCTGTTAGAGTAGATGCCCAACTAGCCAACTTGTGGCGTGTGGGTTTTATAGACTCTTGTACAAACAATCTTTATATATGATATTCGCATTTAATTATATGGCGTTCTTTAATTTCATTATGTGTGTAATGATTTACAAATGCGTTGAGTAAAGACCTAGAATGCACTAAAGCGTATGTTAGATGTGATAGTGGGTATGACGGCTATCATGGAACACATCTAATAGTCGCTGTGTATTCTGAACATGTTCCTAGTCGATTGGGCCGTAAAAATGAGGATAAGGCCGCC
>KV014921.1:153436-180776 GCA_001598015.1 Dorcoceras hygrometricum | reverse complement strand
TCGTCAGCGCTTCTAGTGTAGCCTGACGAAGGAGTCTCGGATCTGGTCGTGGACCGGATTGGCGTAAACTACCGCAATCTACCGAGAAGAGCCGGATTCTTGTAATACCGGTTGGAGCCAGGCACAAGTGCCAGCAAGGTATTCAATTTTGAACACCCTATGTATGACGATTATTGAATTGTCTGTTTTTCATATTGATCGTCTCCCAGCCATATTCTTTGTTCTTCCGCTGCCTCGCCGGGGGGCGGATCCGGATCCCCAACACTATCACCCTCAGACAGATGGCCAATCCGAGAGGACCATTAAGATCTTTGAAGATATGCCGCGAACTGTTGTATTGGATTTCAGTGGTGGCTGGCAGGATTCCTTGTCCTTAGTTGAGTTTTCTTATAACAACAGCTATCAAGTGACTATCGGGATGGCTCCCTTTGAAGCTTTGTATGGTCGTAAGTGTAGATCACCTATCTGCTGGGAAGAGATTGGTGAGAAGCAGTTGTCTACTCCTGAATTTGTGCAGCATATGAAGGACCGGATTGAGTTGATTCGGAGTAGGATGAAAGCTGCTCAAGATCAACATGCTAGCTCTGCTAATAAGCGATGCAGACCATTGGAATTTGGGGTTGGTGATCGTGTGTTTCTCAAAGTTTCTCCTTTCAAGAGCATGATGAGATTCAAATTTAAAGGTAAATTGGATCCTAGATTCGTTGGTACCTTTGAGATTGTTGAGAGGATTGGACAGATGGCTTATAGATTGCAGCTACCTGATGAGTTAGCAGCGATACATGATGTTTTTCATGTGTCAATGTTGAGGAAATATGAGCCAGATCCGTCCCATGTACTGAGGACTAATGAAGTAGAGCTGGATCTACCTTGAGCTATGTTGAATATCCAGTGCAGATTTTTTATAGGAAGGAGAAGCAGCTGAGGAATAAGGTTATACCATTGGTGATGGTCCAATGGAGCAAGCATGGCAGAGAAGAATCTACCTGGGAAGTTGATGAAAAGATGAGACAGGAGTGGCCTCATCTGTTTGAGCGTTGACAGTAGCATTCCAAGTAACTTCTGGCATGTTGGTTTTGTGTTTTGTGTTGCTTTTTGGTGAATCTCTGGTGTTTTGGCTTGTTTCTGATCTGTTTCTGTAAGTTTATTTCGAGGACGAAATTGATTTCTAGTGAGGGAGAATGTGAGGACTAGAAATCTGTTAACGGTGATTAGCATTATAATCAGACCTGGATTAGGATTTAGTGATTTTCGAATTTTCGTGGATGTATTTTGAATTGTGTCTAGTATACTGAGTAGTGAGTATGTGGTCGTATCGTTGTATAAGGGAGAGCGTTAGCTCTGTTGACAGATTTGGTGTATGGAAGATCGCTGGAACTCAGGTTTGGATGAGATCTGGGTGTCCAGATCTGGTTCTCGCTTGGTTGAGTAAGTTACCGCGAGCGAGAAGTGTTACGGTGTCGTTTTAAGTGCTAGTCAGATCTGGTGTTGATAGAGGGACAAATTTGGTTAGCGAGGAGAAGTCAGCGTCGGTCAACGGTAATTTTTGGACCATTCAGGTTCGTGAGTTGGTGTGGACCGGTGCGGTTTAATGATAACAGATTTGGTCAAATCTGGATGGGCTTTAGCGTGTTTGAGTGTGTGAGATATGCTTCAGATCTGGAGACAGCGCGACATCGTTTAGTGTTAGTGAGCGGGAACCCCTAAGCTACGTCGTTTAGATTAGTAGCGCTTGTGTAGCGTAGCGAAGCCAGATTTGAGTTGTCGCTGAGGCCAGATCTGAGGGACTTTTGCCTTAGCGCTAAGATATGTGCTGTCGATGAGATCTGAATAAGTCGGTGTTGACTTTCGTTGCAGCATTTGCTGTAGGATTTTTATGCTATGTAGCGATCGACACCTAGTCATTTCTCAATCCGACAATTTCCTATCTTCTTCCTGATAGCCCTCGATTAGTACTGTTCATCCAAACCCTTCTTTGTTAGATTGCCGTCGATTTCCGTCGTTGTTTGGAGCAAGATTGGTGGCGCTGGGTTCGTCTTGCTTAGCTCCTTAGATTGATATCAGTTTGGAGCTTTGGATCAACTTGTGGAAGAGGAACGAACTAGTTGCAGGATCGAGTAACTTCGTGAATTCCAGTCGATGGTTTTCCCCATTCAGATTTGAGCTTCGGGGTAAGTGATTCTTCCCATCCTAGCTCTATTAGAGCTAGTAGAGCCTTGTTGAATAGTTGTGAGTGGTCTGGAACCTTAACAATAGGAACTAAGCAGATTTGGCTTAGTGTTGAGTTGAATGTTTAGTTGTTTTATACAGATTTGAGCTTAGGCATCTTCTGTTAAACTTTGCCGTGAGTCAGCGAGGAAGCAGACTTGAGCAGGTTGTTGGTGTCGTGCCCTGGTGAGATCTGATTGAGATTTAAGCTGTTTTGAGGTATGGATTGAGCTCTTGTAAACAGCTTTGGGCATGGACATGTTTATATTTCTTGTTGTGAGTCTGTATCCTGTGATCTTGTGACTCTGTGAACAGATTTGATTGACTGTGCTCTGTTTTATGATCTGTTCTACGTACTGATTATTGTATGCATTAGTATATGGTTAATGAATGGAAGTCATGCATACATATTGAGCCTGATGTTCGATTGATGACCTTAGTCAAGCTAGCATTGTGATCGGCCGGTTGATTTGTCGCGCCTGAAAGGTAGTCGTGCCTGAAGACCACCAAGCTGTGATGGCTGATGGGCCCGAATATCACGGACCGTTGATTTTCACCGGCTGATTGGTTGTGCGTGGTGTTTGAGGCTCATTCGAGATTTGCCAGCTAAGTCGTTGGCCTTGATGACCGATTCCTTTGATAGCCATCATGCATTTCATAACTTGAATTATAGCATGTTGCATGATTTGATGTTTTAGATTGCTCTTCGTACTGAGGTTTGACCTCTTTATCTTTATCCTGTGTTGGGCTGCCTTGGTCTGTATTGGCTTTGGAAGGTTATTCAGGTAACCAGGCTGGTGACAGAGTGGAGCTTCAGCTGGTCGATCCCCTTTCTGATTTGAGTCCCAGTGTTATGTATTAATATTGAGCCAGGGGATGTACTGTGCCTTTATATTTTTTTATTTGTGGATCTGTAGTTGATTTACTATTTGGATACGTTACCTGTTGTGTTGTGAGTTCTGAGTTAAACTCTCTATTTTGATTATGATACTTATTTTGAATGATGTTTTGGATCAAGCCAAACATTTCGAAAAAAAATTTTAAGCCTTGATTTTAATGCTTCCGCATAATTGTGATTAATTGATTTATTAATCCTGTAATTAGCACACCGGGCCTGACAGTTTTGGGCACAAGCCAGTCCCAGATTGCTTCGACCTTAGCTAGGTCAACCTCTAATCCATCCTTGGAAATGATATGACCTAGGAATGTAACATTCTTCAGCCAAAACTCGCACTTACTGAAATTATAAAAAAGTTGTTTGCACTTCAAAACTTGCAACACTGTCCTAAGCTAGTTGGAGTTCTCCGCTTTGTTTTTGGAGTAAACTATACTATCATATATAAACACTATTACAAACTGATCCAAATACGGTTGGAACACTCTATTCATCAAATCCACAAAAGCTGAAGGTGCGTTGGTAATCCAAAACGCATTACTAGGAACTCATAGTGACCATATCGTGTTATGATGTCGTCTTAAAATATCAGCTTGCTCGATCTTCAACTAGTGATAACCAGATCGCAGGTCGATCTTGGAAAACACCGCTTCTCCATTCCATTGGTCGAAAAAATCATCAATCCTAGGAAGAGGATACTTATTCTTAACAGTGAGCTTATTCAACTCACGAGAATCTATGCACAATCTCAAGCTCCCATCCTTCTTCTTGACAAACAGCACAGGGGCTCCCCATGGTGATGTGCTAGGTTGTATGAATCCCTTATCCAACAGGTCTTGGATTTGCTCCTTTAGTTCCCTCATCTCCATAGGACCAAGTCGATAGGATGGTCTAGAAACAGGTGCTGCTCCTGGTAATAATTCGATCGCAAACTCTAGCTCCCGGTCTGGAGGCAGTCCACAGATGTCTTCTGGGAAAACTTCTGGAAACTCGTTCACCACCTCCACCACTACTAGCTCGGGCTTACTAGCAACAGTTAGGGACGATAAACTAGAGAAAAATCCCACTCCACCCTTCCTTAAACAGCTTTGGGCTGTCAAAGCTGAAACAATACGAGGAACTCTCCTAAGCTGGTTAGCTTCAAACGAAAACTGGTCTCCCTTAGGTGGCTTGACTGCTACTGTGCTATGCTTAAAATCAATTACTACTCCATACCTAGTTAACAAGTCCACTCCCATAATCAAATCGAACTCGAGCATAGGTAAAACAATTAAGTCAGTAGTAATCAAACGTCCTTGGAGTATGAGCTCTAAATCACGATATAAATCATGGGATACCAGTTCCTCTCCTGAGGGTACGATCACACAAAAAGCCTATGGAAAAATGGTCCAGTCTGGAAGGTAACATCTTAACAAACTCTTACGCTATAAACAAATGGGTCGCACCTGAATCTATTAGGGCAAAAGAGGGTAAAGCAGCAATAAAAATCTCACCTGCAACAACAGTAGAGTCTGGTTGGCTTGCTCAGCTGTCATGACATACGCCCTGATGGTCACAAGCTGCTTTGACTTTGGGTAGTACTTAGCAATGTAGCCTTGAGAACCACACTTCTAGCAGCAGCTCTGACCAGCTCTACACTGACCAGGATGGTTATTTTGACACTTGGGGCAAACTGACCGGTTGTCTATGGTGGGAATGCACTGGTAGGTTGGGGTTGTAAATGTTTCTGTTCTTGCGGCCTCTGCTGATTCCTGTTATACTTCTTGAAAGGCCTTTGATCTTTCTTCTAGAAGGCCTACCTCTTTTGTTGTCGCTCCTCATCAACCTCCTTCCTGTCTTGTTCAACTCGGAGGGCCTTGTCAGCTCCCCTGATAATCTTAGGCTCATCTAGCATAACATTAAGCTTGAGTGAGGGCTTAAACCCGTCAACAAAATCTCCAACTTCTCTTCTGGATCCTTTCCAATTAGAGGTACAAAGTAGCACCCTCTCTCAAACTTATGAACATACTCTTGAACTATCATTCTCCCCTGTTTCAATGTTAGGAACTCCCTCTTCAACTCGTACCTCATATCCATGGTGAAATATTGATCAAAGAACATTAATCTTGAACTCATCCCATGAGAGATTAGCCAGGTCCACTGTCAGCTTGGCTCCCTCCCACCAAATCATATCATCGTCTCTCAGCATATAAATAGCGCACCTGGGCCTGTCCAAATCTTGCATCTGGAGGTATTCAAATATGACCTCCATGGACTTGATCCAGCTTTCAGCAGCAAGTGGATCGGTTGTGCCACTAAACTCTTTCGGTCTCTGCCACCGAAACCTCTCATGGGGATCTTCACGATTGGATCCTCTATTGGAAGATTGTCCATAACCTCGGCTTGACTGTTCTACCAGCTGTTCTGGAAGTTGGGTCATTCCAGCTAAAACACGGGTGTTGCTGTCTGGGTTGGTTTCCTCTACAGGGTTGCTTATCCTAACCCTTCCTCTGCCTGTCATAATATCTAAATCCTGAAATCCACTACAAATGAACATCAGAAACTCAAAAGAGAATGACTCTATGACATAACAATAAAACTCACTTCAGGAGATGGGATCGGCGAGAGCTGTCCCAAACTAGAAGTATGTGTTTATCTCTAGGACCATGCTCTGATACCAGGTTGACACACCCAAACCCAATGGAGTCAACAGATTGGAGTAAAAAGATTAAAGTGGAAAGATGAAAGGACTAAATGCATAAATTGGAAGCTGTAGTTCCTTCCAAGGCTTGAATTATAGAACAGTTGATAAGAAAAACAGTAAGGTCATCTTTGGATACAAAAATTTCGTTCAAATTACAAACATGATATTACAAATTCTAGAATTCTATAAGAATCCTCTATTTTTGTAATAGATCTTAATGCAGTTTTGAAAGATAAAAAACAACAACACGGAAATGTTGGCCTTCAATAAACACACACGCCCTCAAGCTGGTTCAGCTCGCACCTTCCGTCTGCCCCTGAGCTGCCTCACCTGCAGTAGGAAAACTATGAGCCTAGGGGCTCAAAAAGTGAAAATTGAGGGTAACAAGATCACATAATTCATGAATAAATATACATAAACTAAAGACATAATTTAAAAGAAGTCAGCTTAAGCTCAAATCTTTCTCATAAAAATCAGGCCGGGACATCAACCTAGACCGCTCTTATTTTCCATGTGACTTATGGCCTAGAAGCTCTCCTTAGGTCCTGGCGTTTGATCAAGCTAACATATGAATTCGGGAACTAGGGAAATAAATCCCAGCATAGCTGTAAAAGGGACTACAGTTTGCTACCATAATCCTGTCTCTTTCCTCGTGAAGGGGCACTCTGGTCCGTCAACCAGCTCACTCACCCTTCCTGTGGACCGTCTGTTATCTATGCCATAAATCCTTTGAAACTGAAAATCACTTCATTTAAACTGATGAAATATGTTTTAAACAATGCACTTGATCAGAGGATGATCACTTAAACTTTCGGGGTTCACTTCTTTAAAACTTTTTTATCTTTCAAAACCTCACTGAGCGTATAGCTGGGCTGTGAGTTGATGGAAACTGAAAACCAACTCGAGTGAATAATTGAAGAACAGAGTGTCAAGGAGTTAACAATGATCTCATTAAGGAGTAATGGATTATCGATTACTGGTCTTGGAATTATTTTGTGATATATGCTCAATGAAAGCAAATAACTGAACTCGATAAAAGGTAGTCCAGCACGGACGCAAGCTGGATCAGCTCGCGACTGGTTAGTCAGCTCGGGTCGAAAGGTTAAACATTTGCAATTCAGTTTCTGATAGACCAGCTCAGCTGGAGGGTACAGTACTAGCACAAGATAAATCAGCTCAGCTGGAAGGTACTGTACCAGCACGGGATAAATCAACTCAGCTGGAGGGTACTGTACCAGCACATACAATCTCTAAATAGACCAGCTCAGCTTATCCAATCAAAACATAAATCCCGATCAAACCAGCACGGCCTATCCTTTCAGAGCCATATCTTGAACTCTACAGTACACCAGAACTAATATAAGTAAACTTGAACCTGTACAGCTCAGGTTTTTGAAATACAAACTCGTTCTTGCTGAAAATCACTCTGATGAGATTTCTAAAAACTTTAAACATCGCTGATGTGAACCCATAACTTTCATAATTCAAACCTTAATTAAAACGCGAACATGAACTGAACTAAAACTTACACATGCATCAGGCAAGCAATCAACAGGAAACAGAGAAACAATATATGTTTTCTAGATGCAGCAAAGAATCAGTTTACTTGCCTCAACTAAGAATCACGAAGAACAGATGACCTTGGTTGAATGTCACCACAAGCACAAGCTGTCAATCTTCTAAGTATTTTGAGAACTGAAGTTTTACTTTCGTGAAAGTGAGCTCTATAACTCTCAAAATATCATTTTGTAAGAAGCATGATTGGTTGTAGGTATATAGTACAAGAAGAGGCATGGTCACCTTACCAACCCACATAATTTACCAAAAACCCTCCTGTTACATCTTTAAATTTTGAAATCTACTACCATAATTTTATTTAAAACTGAACTCACATATCCAAAGCATTTTATATAAAATCATTGCTAGCTCAGGGTTGTTCTTTGAGCGTATCCTTTCGGGAACCTTCTGGACCGTGCTTCTAAGCTGGAAGAGAAGAAATCAGCTTAGGTAAAAGAACCAGCTCAAACGATAGCTAAAAGCGCAAATATCAAAACAGCCTGTCTAAAGAATAAGGCTAACAAATTTGGTCCTATGGATTTTGGGGCGTTACAACTCTACCCTCTTAACTAAAATTTCGTCCTAGAAATTTAATCTTACCAAACAGCTCTGGGTAAAGTATACGCATATCAGCTTTGGTATCCCATGTAGCTTCCCGTTTTGATTGGTTAGACAACTACACTTTGACCATCGGGATGGTACGATTCCTCAATTTTCCTATTCTCTTTATGAAGAATCCTTTCTAGTCTTTCTTCGTAGCTCAGATCGGGTGCAAGCTGGTTTGGTTCATAGCTAGCACATGCGATGAGTTGGGGTTTCCTAAGAGCTGATATGTGGAAAAAATTGTCCACTGAAGACAGGTGTGGGGGTAATGCTAATCGATAAGCCAGAGTTCCTACCTTGTCCAAAATTTTGTAAGGACCAATGAATCTTGGACTCAGCTTACCCTTCTTCCCAAATCTCATCACTCATTTCATTGGAGCTACTTTTAAAAACAAATGATCTCCAGCTTCAAAACTCAGCTCGCGGCGTCTGTTATCGCCATAGCTCTTCTGCCTTCTTTGAGATATTATCGATCCCGTAGCTTCCTAACTGCTTCAGTTGTTTGCTCTATAATGCCTGGACCTAGATCGGCTCGCTCTCCTACATCGTCCAAGTGAATGGGTGTTCTGCACTTTCGTCCATAAAGAGCTTCGTAAGGGGCCATCTGGATTTTAGATTCAAATCTGTTGTTATACGTAAATTCTACCAACGGTAGCTTTAAATCCCAGATACAAGCTCGAAGTACATCTTCCAGTACTTGAATCACCCTTTCAGATTGACCATCAGTTTGGGGGTGAAAAGATGTGCTGAAAGTCAATTTAGTGCCCATAGCTTTGTGTAAACTCTTCCAGTAAGCTGATGTAAAATTAGGATCCCTATCGTATATGATTGAAACTGGGACATCATGCAGCCTCACTATTTCCTTAACATGCAGCTCAGCGTATTTATTCATACTTAGGTCATCTTCACTGGTAGGAAGTGAGCTGATTTAGTGAGACGATCTACTATAACCCAAATGGAATTGTATCCAGGACAGTTCTGGGTAATCCAACTATGAAATCCATAGCATTGCTCTCCCATTTCCATTCTGGTATGGGAAGAGGCTTCAAAATTCCACCCTTCTTTAAAAGGTCACGCAACTGTCGAAAGTCAATACACATTCTCATAGATCCATCCTTCTTTTTCACAAATAGAATCGGTGCTCCCCAAGGCGACATGCTAGGGATAATGAAACCATTCTCTAAAAGGTCACGCAAATGGTCCTTAAGTTCACTCAGCTCAGCTGGCGCCAACCAATATGGAGCTCTAGAAATTGGGGCAGTCCCTGGCACCAACTCAATGCTAAAATCAATCTCTCTTCTCGGAGGAAAACCAGGAATCTCATCCGAAAAAACATCTGGGAACTCTCGTACAATAGGGATATCACTCAATTTCAGTTGAGGTTCAGAGGTTACGTCCAGGGCATAAATCATGAACCCTGAGTTTCCAGTGATAACAGACTAAACATCTCCATGGCTGACACTAGTGGAATTTTACACCACGAATCTGCACAGTAAAAATCCCACTTCTCACAAGATTTAGGCCTAAATCTCACCACCATGGAAACAATAAACTGTAGATCTATAACCGAACAGCACATCCATACCCAAGATACAGTCAAAATTTGTATTCTCCAAAGAAATCAAACTTGTCACCAGCACATTCTGACCAAATCTAATCACGCAGTCCATCACTACCTCACGGGACAATAAACTCACACCGACAGAGGTAGAAACACATACAACATCACACAATGGGGTAGAACTCAACCCACACTCATATACAAATAGATCAGAGATAAAAGAGTGCGATGCTCCAGTATCAAACAAACTCGGATAGGAAATCAAAAATAAAACAAGTACATGCCATAAATCCCCCGGGAATATCGTCAGGTTGCTCCCGAGTCAAGGGATTCGTCTGAGCTTGCTGAGGTCCCGAAAAGTGAGGTCTAGAAGATCCTCCATATCTAGACGGTTCCCTCAATTGAAATCCTGATCATTGTGACGGGACAGAGGGATTCGGCCTCTACGATGAACCCCAGTCAAGCCCTGATGCGACAGATTAGAGGACTGTCCCCTCACTGAAGGACACACTCTCGAAAAATGTCCAGCTTACCCGCACTTATAGCAAATACCATGAGCTCCACCACACTGAGAAGTCAAATGCTTACCTTTGCACTGACCACACACTACCGCTCTAGAACCACTTCCTCCAGAGATATCTGAACCAAAAGAAATCGAACTCGATCGTCTCTTAAACTGCTTCCCTCGAGGCTTGAACCTTTGGTGAATCGACTGCTGAGACGTCTGAGGAGGCTGCATTGAGTACATCCCTTCAGGTACGGGGTGGAAACCTTGTCCAGATGTCGGCTGAACCCAAGTCTGCGCCTCCAAGAGACTCTCCTCTATGTCTACCTCCCGATCCACCGCCTCAGCATAAGTCGAAGTAGAACCAGCTAGCACCAACTGAAATAAATCTATTCTTAAACCTCTCAAAAATCTGTTTAGCTTCATCCTCTCTTGGTTAGAAACATGCGGAACATAATAAAGAAGAGAGGAAACCTGTCTAGCATACCTACCTTCAGATTTCCTTACACCAGATATTCAAATTCCCTCTCTCGGTTGTTGTAATATAATTCTGGGGTATACACCTGATGAAAAGCGGCACAGAAACTCTCACAAGTAATCAAGACTCCGATCTCTCTCATGGCCGTGGAAGTACCCTTCCACCAACGTTGAGCATGCTCTCTCAACTGAAGGACGACAACTTCAATCTCTTCTCATCGGAATAATCCACGGTGTCGAAAAATTCCTTCATGTGTTCTAATCATCCCTCAGCCATCAAACCACTCTTGGCTCTAGTAAACGTAGGGGGATTCATTCTCTGGAATCTAGCCAACACTAACTCCATCTCATCAATCTATCTAGTCAAATTATCCACCTCAACCTCTGCCTGTCCAGCCCCACGACGCAAAGGTACGTTCTGCTAAGCAACATCCTCGTCACTCTTCGAGGCTCCGGACACCTCGACAAACCTGCCTAGCAGCTCTACCTCTCCTTCTCGGCAGCATCTAACCAAGACTAACAAGGTAGACACATACACAGATATCGAAATTACAGATTCAAGCATAAACAAGTTCAAACTCTGTGCCTAGACTCAAGTGTGATAGAAAAGAAACGAGCTTATTCCAGTTTAAGCTCTAATACCAAAATGTCAGGCCCGATGTTCTCAAAGATCAAAGTTACACAAATACAACAGAAGATTAAAAAGTGGATTAAAAACATTTTCTGTATCGGCCTGAACAAAAATACAATTCAAAATACATTCATACTCAAAGTATAGATTTTTAACTCAAAATCTCTACAACAAGAAATACCAGAAATTTATACAAATATCTCAACGATACAAATCTTCAATACAATCATTCACACAGGGTATCCCATGGTAAACTGACTCAGTACAATATACATAACTGGGACTCAAAAAAGGGCTCTACCAGCTGAGGCACCGCTCGGTCCAGCTAATTTACCTGAAGAACTTGCAAAGGCCAAACACAAGACCAAAGAAGCCCCCCAAAAAGGGGAAAACAATGAGGTCAAACCTCAGTACGAAGAGCAATCATAAAACAGTAATAAAATAAGACATGCAATGTTTCAAGACGTGAAATGCATGAAGGGTGAAACGAAGACTCAACGGCTACCCAAGTTCATGACTGACTCAGCTGTGAATCATCAAATAAGGAAATCAGTAAATCGGTGGCCACATCACATGTAGGAGTATGGGAGCTACCCAACCATCCCACATGCAGTACCAGCAGCTCAAAGTCTCCAAGCTCAACCCAACTGGTGCCATTCGCTTGCTGAGGGGTGGGAGCTACCCACTAGACCTCAGGGCAGACACAATCTCACAGCGGGTACTCGAGGGTACGGGAGCTAATCAGCACCCCTCATTTTATTTCCAAAATCATCATACTGGCACTATCCATCATCGGATAAAATCAGGTATCAAAATGAATTCGGCTCAAAATTCTATGCATGTATGCAGACAATATCATCTTACAAACAACACATAATAATAATGCGAAAATATATTAGAAAATCATCACATAGACACGGCTAAGGAAACTCGGGTCACAGCTAGCACATAGTACACATCACGGCAAAACAACACCTACACAACAGTTCAGTTCACACTGGAAATATTCTCATGCTTATGTCAAGGATGTTAATATAAGCTCAATCCGTAACTCACGGATATCTTGTCTAAATACCTCGGCACAGCTTACGGCTGACAGTAGAACACACTCCCTACTCCACTCGACCAAAAGCTCAAGGACAACAGCTCACGACGGCCACACGGGAGGCTCTAATCTGCCAAGATACCTAAGAAATTAGCTCTGCTTAAGCTTACACAGCTCACGGCCTAAAGCCTCGTATCTCAGGACAACTATGTCTAACCAACAGAGCACTATCCAGCTCAAGGAAAATGCTGGAAATAGCGAAACCTAGCTCACGTAGTTCCTCAGTGATTCCTTCATCTGGTCTCCTCCCGACTCCAAACTGTTACAAGAACTTCGGCCTTGATGAGGGGTTTCTCCGAGGTACCCTCACTCAAATGAGGTACCCTCACTCAAATCTGACCGGCCAATCTCCGAAAATCTGGAGAACACTAGGTCGGGTTAACAGTAATGAGGGTTTGGAGAATATCTATCGGGAACTCTTGGTAGAGGATAAGGAGATGTATATTCTAAAATTAACTAAGTATTGGTCAACGGTCAAGGCTTATATACACGCTCCCCAGCTTAGAGCTACAGTACCCAAACTAGCTCAGACCTCTAAACTGTTCCAGCTTTGGCACGTAGACGCCAAATCAGCTCTCGCTCCAAATAGACCATCTCAGATGTAGCGCCACAAAAATCCTAAAGAACCACAAGTTGATTAGCCTTTCTTTTCCAATGGCTGATTCGAGTTGAGTATCCAGATTTTTGTACAAATCTGATTTGTTTTCTTCCTTTCAAATTTCAGGCAATGGCCAGAAGGTCCCGAAAGGATTTCGCCCAAGCACAAAATTTATGGAATCCAGACTTTGTTTTCTTTGAAAATAAAACAAGGCCTTTCGAGGGAGTCTGTTTTAAAAATGTTGCATCAAATTTACAAATCAAAATAGTAGTGGGGAGCTTTTATAAATCTTTTGGATAAAGGACAAGAGTTGGCACGGCAGCCATGCCTACTCGTGTGTTTCCACCTACTACAAATCATTCTCCCCTGTATAAAATAATTTACGTGAGTCTCTGGATCCATTTGGTTGCACTTAAAACTTTTAGTTTCTCTAAAAGTAGTTTTCCGGTGTGCTTGTGGAGACTTCCAACCGCGATCGTCTGTACGTTGCGACCTTCATTCAGGCAAGTAACTTCGATTCTTGCTGTATTGAGAAAACATAAATTGCTCGTTTTTTTCTATGTATGCTTGCCAGTTCAGTTCAGTTTAGCTTCAGAAATTTTGAGTATAAGATATGGATTCGCTGCCTTGACACTTTAGTTTTGAGGAAACTCACCAGAAAGTTAACCAGGAATGGTGTACCTTAAAATACACTGAGTTGTACGGATTCCAGAGAAGTTCTTGTTTCTGAAGTACCAGGGAGACTCTGGACATTGAATTTGAACGAATAAACAACGCTGGTTCGATCAGGAGCAAGTCCTGGTTTGAGAAGCGAAGTTAGTTTGTGTCAGGCCTCGTGCTCAAATCAGAAATAAAACATACAAACACATGCGGAAGCTACTAAAAAGCAGGTAAAATTTTCGCTTTTGGCCTGATGGTTTAAAACATTATCATTTAAAATAGTGCGATACTCAAAATAGATATACCAGTTTAAGAAACCAACAACACAACACAGTAATATCATCAGTATAGCATACGAACACGATAATCAGACTCCAACCACTGGATACAACAACGAAGCACAGGGCATCCCCTGGCTAGCCCAACTGATACATATAAATATGCTATACGCAACTGGGATACTCTAACCACCTCCTGGGGCACCACCAGCTGGGTTAAAACCACGACCAGCTGTAAAACCTGGGTTTCCTGAAAACAACACAAACAGGGAAAACAACCAAACCCCAGAGGGACATGGGGTCAAACCCCAGTACGGAGAGCAACTATGAAACAGCAGTAAACAACAAGAATAAAATACAGATGCTATGCATGCAACCAGGACAACAGCCGAAGGCTACAACAATGTAAGGGAGCCAAAGAACTCAATGCACAGCTCACCGGAAATCTGCAACAGAATATGTGGCCACGGAGAGTGTAGGACATGTGGGTTCTACCCACTCACCCCTACTCGCCCACCCTTACCAGATGCATCAACAACCCAACCTATGAACTTTGGTAGCTAGCCACTCGGCGCATAGGGGAAATGAGAGTGCGGAATCACCGCTCGCCCTAGCATCCTGGTAAGAAAACAGAGAAACAACAACTAACAAAGGCTGCAATAGCTGAATGGAATGCGTGTATGCAACATGCTGGAACAACAAACATATAACCATATGCAACACAACAATTACACACGGTAAGCATACACAGCTCTCACACAGAGCAACAACACCGCACGGCAATCCAAACACAGCCATCTCGCAATTTATCCAAACACAGCCACGCTTCTAACTTATAATACCCGCGAGAAAACTGGTTAAAAACATGCACCGACAGAAACAGATCTCACAGCCAAACAACGCATGTGCTAAAACCACGATGAAATTTGATTTCTACAACCCCAAAGATGCTGAAAGCTGGAAATACGCTAATATCAAAACGAGGCTACACGCTACGGTGAAATCTGGAAAGCTAAACACAACGCTCTCTTTGAAACCATGGTGAAATCTGGATAACAAACCAACGTTGGTAATAGCGCTAATACCAAAACGACGTCGCACAGGGCCACAGGTGAAATCTGAATGCTACCGCTAAAATCTGGACACTGAAATCTGGTCAAGCGAACACACATCTCACAAAACAGATCTCTCCCTCCAGCGTTCACCAAACGACGCCGTAGCCACTTATCCAAATGACATCGTTTAGCCCTCAACTCAAAAGCACGCGGGCAGATCTCTGCCTCAGATACTAGCGCTAAATACAAAACCAGATCTCACAAAAACGACGGCGTTTCCTTTCCTAAGCTACAAAAAACTCTGAGCAAAGCAAAGGCACCAACGGCCAGATTTATCAAGAAACCCGAACAGCTTTCACCAAAATCGAGCAGACCTCTCAAAACCAGATTTCTCACTCGAAATCTCGAAAATATCAAAATTTCCAGAATTGCTTTAAATGTGAAATCTGACCCGAAAATACCAACCAAACTTCCAAACAGAGATCTGAACCACCAAAAATCTCTAAAAACCGATTAATCTTAATTAACTTTTCAGGTCTCACATTTCTCCCCCACTAAAAAGGATTTTGTCCTCGAAATCGAACAAAAATTCTGAAAACCCAACACAGCAGCAAAATACAAAACAGGAACTCGCCTAACACATGGCCAAGAGTTCAAGATTACTGAGCAAACAATTTACAACAACTAGGGAAGAAATACAACCAAAAGCTACAAACTACTGGAAATTTAGCTCAACAGCTACTCAAACAGATGCGGCCACTCGCGCTGAATCTTTTCTTCTAGCTCCCAAGTAGCTTCTTCCCTTCCTTGTTTGCTCCACTGCACCATTACCAACGGAATGGTCTTATTTCTCAACTGTTTCTCTTTTCTGCCAAGGATATGCAACGTCATTTAGAGAAGACAACTCTGGCGGAAACAACAGCCGATACGCTAAAGGGCCAATCCTATCAACAATCTCATACGGTCCGACGTAACGAGGTGCTAACTTTTCCTTGCGTCCAAAGCGCATCACACTGAGAAACGGAGAAATCTTAAGGAATACACGATCACCAACCTGAAACTCAAGAGGTCGACGCCTCTTATTCGCATAACTGGCTTGGCGATCCTGGGCAGCTTTCATCCGCTGTCGAATAAGTTCCACATGATCTTTCATTTGCTGCACAAAGTCAGGGGCAGATAGCTGCTTCTCCCCCACTTCTTCTCAACACAGTGGCGATCTACAGTTTCTGCCATACAAAGCCTCAAACGACGCCATACCAATCGTCACTTGGTAGCTGTTATTGTACGAAAACTCAACCAAAGACAACGCATCTTGCCAGCTACCTCCGAAATCCAACACAACAGCTCGGAACATATCCTCCAACGTCTGGATAGTACGCTCAGATTGGCCATCTGTCTGGGGATGATATGCGGAGCTCATATCCAATCTGGTACCCAAAGCTGTTTGTAAACTCTTCCAAAACCTGGAAGTAAACCTCGGATCTCTGTCAGAAACGATCGAAACGGGCACACCATGCAGTTTAACAACAAAATCAACGTACAGCTTCGCCATATTCTTGAACGAGAAGGTCATCCCATAGGGAATAAAATGTGCAGACTTCGACAGTCGGTCTATAACCACCCAAATAGCATCGCATCCTCTGCTGGTACGAGGCAGACGCGTCACGAAATCCATCACTATGTGCTCCCAATTCCATTGGGGCACTTCTAAACTCTGCAACAAACCACCGGGTCTCATCCTTTCGGGCCTTCACCATCTGACAATTCAAACAACGAGCAACGAAACCAGCAATGTCGCTCTTCAGGCCAGCCCACCAAAATTGCGGCTTCAAAGCATGGTACATCTTCCGTGCACCAGGATGAACACTATGTCTGCTACAGTGCGCTTCCCGAAGGATCTCCTCCTTCAAATCAATCAAATTGGGCACAACCAGCTTGCCTCGGAAACGCAAACAACCATCGGAAGAGACAGAATAATCCTCAAGCTTGCCAGCCCTGACCTTCAACTTCAACTCGTGGATAGACGGACCAGTCCTAGCTTGCCTCGGAAACGCAAACAACCATCGGAAGAGACAGAATAATCCTCAAGCTTGCCAGCCCTGACCTTCAACTTCAACTCGTGGATAGACGGACCAGTCCTTTGAGCTGCTCGAATGGTAGAAACAATCTATGGCTCCACTTGGAAAGATGAAACCACAATGCAATCCTCAGTCGGGTGGAATCTCCAACCCGTAGTGTTAAGATGCTCCTGATCCTTAGAGATATACAACGACGCAAGCATCTCACTAGCCTTCCTGCTCAACGCATCGGCCACTACGTTCGACTTCCCAGGCTGGTACTTGATCTCACAATCAAAATCCTTTAGCAGCTCCATCCACCGAAGTTGTCTCATGTTCAAATCGGGCTGCGAAAACAAATACTGCAAACTTTTGTGGTCGGAGTACACCACAAACTGCTCGCCATACAGGTAGTGACGCCAGATCTTCAACGCAAAGACCACCGCTACTAACTCCAAATCATGGACTGGATAACGAGTCTCATGCGGTTTCAGCTGCCGCGAGGCATAAGCAATGAATCGACCATTCTGCATCAAAACACAACCCAATCCATTAAGAGAAGCGTCGGAACAAACAATGAATCCACCTGTTCCGGACGGCAAAGCCAACACAGGCGCAGTAGTCAGTTTCTCTTGAAGCAGTTGAAAGGCATTCTCGCACTGCTCAGTCCAAACAAAACGCTTGTCCTTCTGTGTCAATTGAGTCATCGGCTTTGCTATACTATAGAATCCCTCAATGAAGCGACGATAATAGCCAGCCAGACCCAAGAAACTACGAATCTCGGAAACATTCCTGGACGTTCCCAGTTCAGAACGGCATCAACCTTACTGGATCCATTGAAATCCCCTCGGCTGAAATCACATGTCCCAACAATACGACGCGATCCAACCAAAACTCGCACTTGTAAAACTTTGCATACAACTGCTGGTCTCTCAGCGTCTGAAGGACAATACGCAAATGATCCTTGTGCTCCAAAGGAGTCTTCGGATAGACTAAGATGTCGTCGATGAACACGATCACAAACTGATCAATAAACTCGCGGAAAACTCGGTTCATCAAATCCATGAAAACTGCTGGGGCATTCGTCAATCCAAACGGCATAACCAAAACCTCATAATGCCCGTACCTCGTACGAAAAGCAGTCTTCGCGACATATTGTTCTCTCACTCTCAGCTGATGGTACCCAGAACGAAGATCAATCTTCGAGTACACCGTAGAACCTTGCAACAGATCAAACAGATCATCGATTCTCGGCAACGGGTACTTGTTCTTGACAGTGGCTTTATTCAGCTGGCGAAAATCAATGCACATCCGCATTGACCCATCCTTCTTCTTCACAAATAGAATGGGCGATCCCCACGGTGACATACTAGGTCGGATAAAACCTTTCTCCAGCAATTCATCTAACTGTACCTTGAGTTCTCTCAACTCCGCATGCGCTAGACGATAAGGGGCACGTGAAATCGGAGCTGTGCCAGGCACCAGCTCAATGCTGAAGTCAATCTCTCGCCTCGGAGGAAAACCAGGAATCTCCTCCGGAAACACATCGGGAAAGTGTCGCACCACGGGAACATCACTGAGCTGCACACGGGAAGAAGAAGACGCATCCAAAGCGTAGATCAGAAAGCCAGCATTCCCCAAAGACAACAAGCTAAACATCTCCATCGCTGAGACTAAAGGAATCTTCGATCTAGAATCCTGTCCGTAGAAGTCCCACTTCTCGCCAGACAAAGGACTAAAGCGCACAATCCCATGGAAACAGTCCACGGAGGCCCTATAGTTGGACAGCACATCCATCCCAACTATGCAATCAAAATCCCACAACAACAAATGGATCAAACTCTCCACCAACACATGCTCACCAAAACGCAACACACCATCTAACAAAACCTCCTGGGAGAACAGGCTCACACCACCAGGGGTAGAAACAGAAACATCATCGCGCAAAGGGATGGTACACAGACCATGCTCAACAACAAACGAATCAGAAATAAATGAATGCGATGCACCGGTGTCAAACAACACACGTGCAGGAAAATAAAAAACAAGGCAAGTACCTACGATCACCCGAGTAGGTGTCTCCTCGGCCTGCTCCCTAGTAATGGCGTTAACCTGAGAATGCTGGGGTCCAGAGAAGAAAGGCTGAGACGATTGTCCGAACCGCGATGGACCAGGCTGCTGAAACGGCCTAAACTGAGTCTCACCTAATCGGGGCTGCTGAAACTGAGGGGAACGACCCCTAGACTGACCTCCACGACCCTGAGGCTGGGCCACGGTCTGCTGAGATCCAGTTGACGGACACACTCTAGAAAAATGCCCGTACTGACCACAAAGGTTGCAGGAACCCTGCACACCAACACACTGTGTAGACGGATGATTTCCACCGTAAAAGCCACAAAACTCAGCCCGAGAACCACTGCTACTAGAGCCCGAACCAGAAGAGCTAGAACCCGACTTCTTCTTGAATTGCTGGCCGTGGGGTCGAAACCTCTGACGGCCAGACTGCTGAGCCACCTGCTGCTGATGCTGTTGTTGCTGCTGTTGCTGCTGGGGCTGATGGACTGACTGGGAAGACTGCGCTCCCTGAATAGCAGGACGACTAACCTGCGCCGCCTGCTGCCTATGAGCACGACGACTCTGAAAACCCTCCTCGATATCAATATCAGTGTCAAATGCTTCAGCATAGCTCTTGGGTTTGCTGGTCAACACCATCTGATACAACTCTTCGTTCAAGCCCTCAAGAAATCTAGTCCGCTTGGCCCTCTCCCGGCCAGAAACATGGGGAACGTACGCCAACATAGAAGAAAACTTCCTACCATACTCCCGAACAGTCATGGAACCCTGCTCCAGATGGTTGAACTCTCGCTCTCGGGCGTTCACATAATACTCGGGTACATACTCCTGTCGGAAGGTCTCGAAAAAACTGTCCCAAGAGATCCCAACACCGATCTCCAACAAGGTACTCGAAGCGCCTCGCCACCAGCGCTCTGCAGCCTTCCTAAGTAAGAGGGTCGCCAAACTCAGCCGAAGATCATCATCATATTGCACCCGATCAAAAAGACCAATGATATTCCTGAGCCACGAGTCCGCATCCTCGCTGGACTCATAACCATTAAAGACTGGAGGGTTCATCCGCTGAAACCGTGCTATCACCACATCCATCCACTCCACCGGGGGAGGCAAGTCACCAACTTCCTCCTCCTCCTCATGCCTACTATGAGAACGACTAGGAGCGCTACGTCGATCCTCATTCTGTCCGGCCGATTCCTCAAACTGCCCCTACCTCTACCACGACATCTAGGCGGCATCTACGAAAACACTCAACAGGATCAAGCAAAACAGAACAGATACAACATAGATAGCACATAACACAAAAATATGCAGCACATAGTCACATAGCCAAGAACATGCAACACACAACACTGTGCCTAGACTCAAGTGTGATCAAATAAATCGAGCTTATCCCAGCTTAAGCTCTGATACCAAAAAAGTCAGGCCTCGTGCTCAAATCAGAGATAAAACATACAAACACATGCAGAAGTTACTAAAAAGCTGGTAAAATTTTCGCTTTTGGCCTGACGGTTTAAAACATTATCATTTAAAATAGTGCGATACTCAAAATAGATATACCAGTTTAAGAAACCAACAAAACAACACAGTAATATCATCAGTATAACATACGAACACGATAATCAGACTCCAACCATTGGATACAACAACGAAGCACAGGGCATCCCCTGGCTAGCTCAACTGATACATATAAATATGCTATACGCAACTTGGATACTCTAACCACCTCCTGGGGCACCACCAGCTGGGTTAAAACCACGACCAGCTGTAAAACCTGGGTTTCCTTAAAACAACACAAACAGGGAAAACAACCAAGCCCCAGAGGGACATGGGGTCAAACCTTAGTACGGAGAGCAACTATAAAACAGCAGTAAACAGCGAGAATAAAATGCAGATGCTATGCATGCAACCAGGGACAACAGCCGAAGGCTACAACAAAGGAAGGGAGCCAAAGAACTCAATGCACAGCTCAACGGAAATCTGCAACAGAATATGTGGCCACGGTGAGTGTAGGACATGTGCGTGCTACCAAATCACCCCTACTCGCCCACCCTTACCAGATGCATCAACAACCCAACCTATGAACTGTGGTAGCTAGCCACTCGGCGCATAGGGGAAATGAGAGTGTGGAATCACCGCTCGCCCTCGCATCCTGGTAAGAAAACAGAGAAACAACAACTAACAAAGGATGCAATAGCTGAATGTAATGCGTGTATGCAACATGCTGGAACAACAAACATATAACCATATGCAACACAACAATTACACATGGTAAGCATACACAGCTCTCACACAGAGCAACAACACCGCACGACAATCAAAACACAGCCATCTCGCATTTTATCCAAGCCAGGTTCCACGCTGAATTACATGCTCAAGATCCATACCTCAAGTCTGTGCAATAACTACCACAACAAGGAGCCCGAGAGATCTGATTCCAACACCTGCTAACACACGCACAAGCAGGTTTCAGGGAAACGCTAACAGAAACTCACGACCATTCACAAAATTATGCGACTGGGAGTTAAAAACTCAAACCAGCAATTACTATTCCTAAAACATCTTAACAGGAAACTTAAGCTAAGGCTAGAACCAAGATCTTATCGAATAAAACAAAGTTCTACCTGAACTACGCAACGCACGAACACAACAACTTCGTGCGTTTGCTCCAGCCAACGACAGCCTCCTAAAGCAGGGTATCAATCTAAAGAGCTTTTCGAGAGGAGCCCAATGCTACCTCAAACGTCCAAAACGGTGGCCGGAAACGATGGGAATCGCCGGATAAAATCAACGGTGAACAGTACCCGAGGGTTTGAGAAACAGAGAACGTCGGGTAAATTTTGCTAAGTATGGGATCTGGTGAAAATAAAAAAAGGCCACGCTTCTAACTTATAATACCCGTGAGAAAACTGGTTAAAAACATGCACCTACAGAAACAGATCTCACAGCCAAACAACGCATGTGCTAAAACCACGGTGAAATCTGATTTCTACAACCCCAAAGATGCTGAAAGCTGGAAATACGCTAATATCAAAACAAGGCTACACGCTACGGTGAAATCTGGAAAGCTAAACACAACGCTCGCTTCGAAACCACGGTGAAATCTGGATAACAAACCAACGCTGGTAATAGCACTAATACCAAAACGACGTCGCACAGGGCCACAGGTGAAATCTGAATGCTAGCGCTAAAAGCTGGACACTGAAATCTGGTCAAGCGAACACACATCTCAAAAAACAGATCTCTCCCTCCAACGTTCACCAAACAACACCGTAGCCACTTATCCAAACGACATCGTTTAGCCCTCAACTCAAAAACACGCGGGCAGATCTCAGTCTCATATACTAGCGCTAAATACAAAACCAGATCTCACAAAAACGACGGCGTTTCCTTTCCTACGCTACAAAACACGATGCGCAAAGAAAAGGCACCAGCGGCCAGATTTCTCAAGAAACCCGAACAGCTTTCACCAAAATCGAGCAGACCTCTCAAAACCAGATTTCTCACTCGAAATCTCGAAAATATCAAAATTTCCAGAATTGCTTTAAATGTGAAATCTGACCCGAAAATACCAACCAAAATTCCAAACAGAGATCTGAACCACCAAAAATCTCTAAAAACCGATTAATCTTAATTAACTTTTCAGGTCTCACAGTTTGTTTAGATTTTGTTTAAGTCAAAGCATGGTTAGTGTCCATCAGTAATCGCACTTGTTGCAATTCAGTAGTTGCTCTGTTCCTTTCCAGCAGTTGCATTCAATTGTGTGAGGTCCGGGGCTCAAAGAGGGCGGGAAGTGATCGCCGGTGCCAGAGGTTGCATGGACAATGAGCGGCTCCTGGCAGGCTTATAGAGGCGAAGGGGCACATGAATGAACCGATCCCGCACCGGAATGAGAAGGATTACGAGACTGGGATGTTATAGATTTAATTGAGGTTAGTTGAGGAAGACTTATTAGATTTAATTGGTACTGCTCATACTAACAAGGTGCATCTTATTTTTGGGAGCTCATCACTTAGGAACTCCAAAATTAAGCGTGCTTGACTTGGGACAATTTTAGGATGGGTGACCCTCTGGGAAGTTTCTCACGGTGCGTGCGAGTGAGGACAAAACACGCTGAAAAGATCAGTGTTGGTACGGTGGGGGCAGTCGTTAAATTTGGGGTGTTACAGATGGTATCAGAGCCGACCTCTCTTAGTACGGTGTGGTTCGGGGACGAACCAAGCGGAAGCTGGTGGGCATGTGAGGTCCGGGGCTCAAAGAGGGCGGAGAGTGATCGTCGGTGCCAGAGGTTGCACGGAAAATGAGCGGCTCCCGGCAGGCTTATAGAGGCGAAGGGGCACAAGAATGAACCGATCCCACATCGGAATGAGAAGGATTACGAGACTGGGATGTTATAGATTTAATTGAGGTTAGTTGAGGAAGACTTATCAGATTTAATTGGTACTACTCATACCAACAAGGTGCATCTTCTTTTTGGGAGCTCATCACTTAGGAACTCCAAAGTTAAGTGTGATTGACTTGGGACAACTTTGGGATGGGTGACCCTCTGGGAAGTTTCTCAGGGTGCGTGCGAGTGAGGACAAAACACGCTGAAAAGATCAGTGTTGGTACAGTGTGGGCAGTCGTTAAATCTGGGGCGTTACATATTGTTAGGATCAGTAGTTGCTCTGTTCATAACCAGCAGTCATATCACATCGTTGTGTTCAGTTGTTGACATCTGTTTATTGTGCAACAACATCTATTAGTACAATTGTTCCAAGTTGCGACTGGTTTGCTTGCCACTGGTTTGCTTTCGACTGGTTCGTTTTGCGACTGGTTCCTGTGTCTTTTGCGACTAGTTCATACCAATGTCTGCTTCTTAGCGTCGCCTGTTTTAGCACTTTCGAGTCTTTTCCTTATAGCTGGTTCTCAACCCAAGTAACTGTACACTCAGTAGCAATTTTAAAATAAAAATGAGTTTCATGGCAGTGATTCCACCAGATTCCAGTGATCGACTTTAGATCAAGAGCCAGTATATAGCTATTCCCAAAAGAAGTAAAGTTCAGACTTCAGATTTATTGAGGACCCGGTCTTGGTGAAGGGACAGGATCACAGTAGGACCGTAATCCCTTCTTGGAAGAGACAGGATTATGGAAATATTGTAATCCCTTCACAGAAAATTACTGATCAGTAGTTATCATGCTACATGCACAAGGACCAACAGAGAGCCTCTAGTTCATAATTATTCAGTATAAGCAATTCAGATTCGAGCTTTGAATTGTATTTTTTTAGCGAGCTTCAGTTTAGTCGCCTGCATTATGTATTTGTTATTTCCAGTTTTACTTGTTGAGCTTCTAGGCTCACTAGTTTTCTCAATGCAGGTGAGGCATCTTAGGAGCAGGCGGGAGGTGCAAGTTGATTCGGATTGGGGGAAATGTGTTTGTCAATGGCCGGCGTCTTCCGTAGAGGCATAGCTTTTGTTGTTTTGGATGTTTTGTCATTTGTATTAAGATCTGTTACAACAATTGAGAACTTATGTAAAGTCCGGTAGTTGTAACTCCTAAATTTGTATTGAATGGAAATCTGTTCGACATCTGTTATTTCATATTTTGTCCTTTGGCGCCAATCAGTTTCATTCAGTTTTATTTCTGTTTATATATTCGAATTTGGTCCTTCCATTTGTTTTAAATTTTGACTTTTTCCCACTCTGTTGACTCCCTTGGGTCTGGGCGTCACAACTTGGTATCAGAGCGACGGTTCTGAGATAAACACATCTTCCCAGTCTGAAGCAGTTTTCATCGTCCGCATCTCCTGGTTTGTGAGTTTTATTTTATGTTAAGAGTTCTTTCTCTTTCGAGTTCTGATTCATTTTGTTGTGGATTGCGGGCTATAGATTAAGATGTCAGGAAGAGGGAGAGTGTGAGGATTCAGATTTAGATTAGTGGTTAATTTTATTGATTGGGATTAGCCACGTGATTTTTGAGGATTTAGAGTTGTTGAATTGCTCTAAGTATTGAATCAGCCGTAGTAAATTTCGGTAGCCAACGCGAGTCAGCGATACTGTAGCTTGCAGCTAGTAGGAATGGGAACCAGTCGATGCGCGTTGCAATTAGTTACTGTAGCGGAAGGGATGATACGTTGTCGTTTTGATCTTAGAGGTTGCTGCTGACAGGTTTGGCTTTTATCGCGAGAGTGATCGAGAGAGCGACACGTGTTAGTCAACGTTTTGAGTATTGACTACTGGATCAGCAGATGCGCGAGAAGAGGAGCGACCAGCTGTTGAGTTGAAGAACCAGTCGTAGAAGTAGAGCGACGTCGTTTCGTTAAGTTGAAACGCTGTGTTTTGAGTGTTGCGTCTGGTACCAGCCGCAAGAGAATTGTTGTGAGGAATGTGTTGCGACTGGATGACCAGCTGGTGGTAGCGATGCTGACGTTCTTAGAGGTTGCTGCTGACAGGTTTGGCGTTTTATCGCGAGAGTGATCGAGAGAGCGACACGTGTTAGTCAACGGTTTTGAGTATTGACTACTGGATCAGCAGATGCGCGAGAAGAGGAGCGACCAGCTGTTGAGTTGAAGAACCAGTCGTAGAAGTAGAGCGACGTCGTTTCGTTAAGTTGAAACGCTGTGTTTTGAGTGTTGCGTCTGGTACCAGCCGCAAGAGAATTGTTGTGAGGAATGTGTTGCGACTGGATGACCAGCTGGTGGTAGCGATGCTGACGTAACCTTTACGACGTCGTTTAGATTAGTTGATGCGTCGTCATTTTGTTGTGTTTCGTGTAACCAGTCGACTGGTGCTTGTTTGGAGAGATCTGCTACCTGCTTTTGGTTGTTTTGCAAGCGATAGATGTTACCAGCTGGTGAAGCTCTACGACGTCGTTTGAGTTAGTTGGAACGGTGTCGTTTTGGGATGTTTTCTCGTGAATGTCTCGACTGGTTGTTGCTGCTGGTTTTAAAGAAAGAGAAAGGTGGTACCTGCTGGAAGATCTCTACTGATTCACGTCGACTGGATTGGTGATCAGTTGACAAGGGAATTGAGATATATATATAGAGGTGTTGATTGACACTTATAATTATTGAGAACCTGATATTTTTTATCTTCGTATTCAAACCCTCGTCGAGTTACTGTTCACCCGAACACATATTCCTTAGATTTCTGCCATTCTCCGCTGATTATTTGAGTGAGTTTGGTGGCGCTGAACTCCCCTAGTTTAGATCTTTCGATTGCTACCCACTTTAGACTTCGAGTTAATGCTGAAGTTGGAAGCTTAGAGTTGCTAGCGTTCGAAGTTTTTGGGAGAGAGAGTGGTCGTGATTTCTGTCGTGCTCTGTTCGAACTTGTGAGGTAGAATTTGTGGAATTGAGGTACGATTGAGCATCCCTTAGCAGCTTTGAGTGTGAACATGACTATATTTCAATGTTATGAAATCTGTGAAATTGTTGCTATGTGTTTACGTGAATCAGTTGCTGAATTGCTTGAGTTATGCCTACTGCTTTCACGTATTCTGCCTTGTATGCATTGAGCATTGATATTGAACTACATTCATGCATACATCTTGAGCCTGGAATGACAGATTGATTTGCTGACTTGATTGGGTGCCACATTGTGACTGGTCGACCGTTGAGTCGTGCCCGAAAAGTCCAACTCTATCATCGGAGTGGTGACTACCGGATCCGAGTGTACCACCGAGTTGTGATGCACTGACGGGCCCCGATGATCACGGACCGATGATTTCCACCGGCTGATTGGCTGTGCGTGGTATAGAGGCTTGATTTGAATTGCCAGTTGGTAGACTGGTCTAGCTATCCGACTCTTTGTTAGCCCTCATGCATTCATAGCATTTATTATAGCATGTTGCATGTTTAGCTGTTTTGATAGCTCTTCGTACTGAGGCTTGACCTCGTATTTTGTCTTCCTGCTTTTGTGTCTTGGGTCTGTGTCACCCATTTGCAGGACCTTCAGGTAGCCAGGCTGGACAGAGCAGTGGTACAGCTGGTCGACCCCCGTTCCCATGAGTCCCAGTTATAGTTATGATATGTACTGAAACGGGGGATGCCCCGTGTTTCTATGTATTGGGGATTTATTTTAGATTTGAGATTTATTGTTGCCTGGTTTGTATAAGTTTGAGTTAACTTATATTTTGACTATCGATAGCTGGTCGACCCCCGTTCCCATGAGTCCCAGTTATAGTTATGATATGTACTGAAACGGGGGATGCCCCGTGTTTCTATGTATTGGGGATTTATTTTAGATTTGAGATTTATTGTTGCCTGGTTTGTATAAGTTTGAGTTAACTTATATTTTAAGTATGATAATTTGAATGTATGTTTTTACGTTCAAGCCCAAATGATTTTGAAAAATTTTTAAGCCATGATTTTAGCTTCCGTGTTTATGCGCTTATTGAAGTGTTAATTGTGAGT
>KV014921.1:128286-144173 GCA_001598015.1 Dorcoceras hygrometricum | reverse complement strand
TTACTGTAGCGGAAGGGATGATACGTTGTCGTTTTGATCTTAGAGGTTGCTGCTGACAGGTTTGGCTTTTATCGCGAGAGTGATCGAGAGAGCGACACGTGTTAGTCAACGTTTTGAGTATTGACTACTGGATCAGCAGATGCGCGAGAAGAGGAGCGACCAGCTGTTGAGTTGAAGAACCAGTCGTAGAAGTAGAGCGACGTTGTTTCGTTAAGTTGAAACGCTGTGTTTGGAGTGTTGCGTCTGGTACTAGCCGCAAGAGAATTGTTGTGAGGAATGTCTTGCGACTGGATGACCAGCTGTTGGTAGCGATGCTGACGTAACCTTTACGACGTCGTTTAGATTAGTTGATGCGTCTTCGTTTTGTTGTGTTTCGCGTAACCAGTCGACTGGTGCTTGTTTGGAGAGATCTGCTACCAGCTTTTGGTTGTTTTGCAAGCGATAGATGTTACCAGCTGGTGAAGCTCTACGACGTCGTTTGAGTTAGTTGGAACGGTGTCGTTTTGGGATGTTTTCTCGTGAATGTCTCGACTGGTTGTTGTTGCTGGTCGTTTTGGGATGTTTTCTCGTGAATGTCTCGACTGGTTGTTGCTGCTGGTTTTAATGAAAGAGAAAGGTGGTACCTGCTGGAAGATCTCTACTGATTCACGTCGACTGGATTGGTGATCAGCTGACAATGGAATTGAGATATATATATAAAGGTGTTGATTGACACTTAAAATTATTGAGAACCTGATATTTCTTATCTTCGTATTCAAACCCTCGTCGAGTTACTATTCACCCGAACACATCTTCCTTAGATTTCTGCCGTTCTCCGCTGATTATTTGAGTGAGTTTGGTGGCGCTGAACTCCCCTAGTTTAGATCTTTCGATTGCTACCCATTTTAGACCTGGAGTTAACGCTGAAGCTGGAAGCTTAGAGTTGCTAGCGTTCGAAGTTTTTGGGAGAGAGAGCTAGTTGCTGGTCGTGAGTTCTGGAGGAACAAGGTAGTTCCGTTGGTGATGGTCCAATGGAGCAAGAATGGAAGAGAAGAAGCAACTTGGGAAACGGAAGAGAAGATGCAGCGTGACTGGCCGCATCTGTTTGTATGAATCGTTGTTTTAGATTTCGGTTTCTGGTTGTGTTTTTCGTAGTTGTTATTTGTTAATTTCCTAGTTATCTTGAATTCTTGGGATTTAATCAGATGAATTACGGTTTTGTATCCGGTGATTTTCGATATGGTCTGGATGTTTTGGGAATGGTGTCTAGTATACTGTGTCGTGTATCAGCCGTTTCTCTTCTGTGATGATTTGAATAATTTCTTACCCGAAGTTGCCTTTGATTTCGAGGACGAAATCTCTTAAGGTGGGGAGAATGTGTGGATTCAGATTTAGAGTAGTGGTTAATTTTATTGATTGGGATTAGCCACGTGATTTTTGAGGATTTAGAGTTGTTGAATTGCTCTAAGTATTGAATCAGCCATAGTAAATTTCGGTAGTCAACGCAAGTCAGCGATACTGTAGATTGCAGCTGGTAGGAATGGGAACCAGTCGATGCGCGTTGCAATTAGTTACTGTAGCGGAAGGGATGATACGTTGTCGTTTCGATCTTAGAGGTTGCTGCTGGCAGGTGTGGCTTTTAGCGCGAGAGTGATCGAGAGAGAGACACGTGTTAGTCAACGTTTTGAGTATTGACTACTGGATCAGCAGATGCGCGAGAAGAGGAGCGACCAGCTGTTGAGTTGAAGAACCAGTCGTAGAAGTAGAGCGACGTTGTTTCGTTAAGTTGAAACGCTGTGTTTGGAGTGTTGCGTCTGGTACTAGCCGCAAGAGAATTGTTGTGAGGAATGTCTTGCGACTGGATGACCAGCTGTTGGTAGCGATGCTGACGTAACCTTTACGACGTCGTTTAGATTAGTTGATGCGTCTTCGTTTTAGTTGAAGAACCAGTCGTAGAAGTAGAGCGACGTTGTTTCGTTAAGTTGAAACGCTGTGTTTGGAGTGTTGCGTCTGGTACTAGCCGCAAGAGAATTGTTGTGAGGAATGTCTTGCGACTGGATGACCAGCTGTTGGTAGCGATGCTGACGTAACCTTTACGGCGTCGTTTAGATTAGTTGATGCGTCGTCGTTTTGTTGTGTTTTGCGTAACCAGTCGACTGGTGCTTGTTTGGAGAGATCTGCTACCAGCTTTTGGTTGTTTTGCAAGCGATAGATGTTACCAGCTGGTGAAGCTCTACGACGTCGTTTGAGTTAGTTGGAACGGTGTCGTTTTGGGATGTTTTCTCGTGAATGTCTCATCTGGTTGTTGCTGCTGGTTTTAATGAAAGAGAAAGGTGGTACCTGCTGGAAGATCTCTACTGATTCACGTCGACTGGAATGGTTTTCAGCAGAAGAGGGAATTGATATATATATATATAGAGGTGTTGATTGACACTTAGAATTATTGAGAACCTGATATTTCTTATCTTCGTATTCAAACCCTCGTCAAGTTACTGTTCACTCGAGCACATCTTCCTTAGATTTCTGCCGTTCTCCGCTGATTATTTGAGTGAGTTTGGTGGCGCTGAACTCCCCTAGTTTAGATCTTTCGATTGCTACCCATTTTAGACCTGGAGTTAACGCTGAAGCTGGAAGCTTAGAGTTGCTAGCGTTCGAAGTTTTTGGGAGAGAGAGCTAGTTGCTGGTCGTGAGTTCTGCCGTGCTCTATTCGAACTTGTGAGGTAGAATTTGTGGAATTGAGGTACGATTGAGCAGCCCTTAGCAGCTTTGAGCGTGAGCATGACTATATTTCAATGTTATGAAATCTGTGAAATGTTGCTATGTGTTTACGTGAATCATTTGCTGAATTGCTTGAGTTATGCCTACTGCTTTCACGTATTCTTCCTTGTATGCATTGAGCATTGATATTGAACGACATTCATGCATACATCTTGAGCCTGGAATGACAGATTGATTTGCTGACCTGATTGGGTGCTACGTTGTGACTGGCCGACCATTGAGTCGTGCCCGAAAAGTCCAACGCTATCATAGGAGTGGTGACTACCGGATCCGAGTGTCTACCACCGAGCTGTGATGGGCTGACGGGCCCCGATGATCACGGACCGATGATTTCCACCGGTTGATTGGATGTGCGTGGTATAGAGGCTTGATTTGAATTGCCAGTTGGTAGAACTGGTATAGATATCCGACTCTTTGTTAGCCATCATGCATTCATAGCATTGATTATAGCATGTTGTATGTTTAGCTGTTTTGATAGCTCTTCGTACTGAGGCTTGACCTCGTATTTTGTCTTCCTGCTTTTGTGTCTTGGTCTGTGTCACCTATTTGTAGGATCTTCAGGTATCCAGGCTGGACAGAGCAGTGGTACAGCTGGTCGACCCCCGTTCCCATGAGTCCCAGTTATAGTTATGATATGTACTGAACCGGGGGATGCCCCGTGTTTCTATGTTTTGGGGATTTATTTTAGATTTGAGATTTATTGTTGCCTGGTTTGTATAAGTTTGAGTTAAATTATATTTGAGTATGATAATTTTAATGTATGTTTTTACGTTCAGGCCCAAATGATTTTGAAAAATTTTTAAGCCCTGATTTTAGCTTCCGGGTTTATGCGCTTATTTAAGTGTTAATTGTGAGTAATTAGTACGGGGCCTGACAGAGAGGTAGAAGAGGCAACCTAGATGATGAAACAAATCTAGATAGCAATGATCGAATTGCCCAACTCTTAGAACTAATGATAGAGCAATCCGCCCGAGGCAATGGCCAATCTTCTAGCAGCAGGGGACCACATTATGATGATTTCCAGGAGAGGTTTCGAAGACAGAAACCGCAGGAGTTTAGTGGTACTACAGAACCGCTGGTTGCTGAGAGCTGGATTAAATCCATGGAAGTAATTTTTGAGTACCTTCAGACTCCAGACTTGGATAGGCCAAGGTACGCCATCTATATGTTAAGGGGTGACGCAATGATCTGGTGGGAGGGAGCGAAGTTGTCTGTAGACTTGGTGAATCTCTCGTGGGAAGTGTTCAAAAGAGTATTCTATGAGAAGTATTTTACTGAGGATAAGAGGTCTGAGTTGAAGCGATAATTCTTGACCTTGAAGCAAGGGAGTTTGACTGTGCAAGAGTACATCCAGAAGTTTGAGAGAGGCTGTTATTTTGTGCCTCTTATAGGAAGGGACCCTGAGGAGAAGCTGAGCCACTTCGTGGAAGGGTTGAGACCTACATTCAAGCTGAATGTTAGGTTAGCAGGACCCAGATCTTATAGGGAAGAAGTAGACAAGGCTCTACGAGTGGAGAAGGATTGGAAAGACGTGGAGCAGGAGAGACAACATAGGAGGCAATCTTTCCAGCAGGCAGATTTGAGGTCGCCTAAGAAACAAAATAGTAACCAGCAGCGACCTCAATAGCTCAAGCCTATTCCAACCCAACCAATCAGTACTGTACCAGCTGGTAATAGCAAGCCAGTTTGTCCCAAATGTCACAAGAATCACCCGGGACAGTGCAAAGCTGGTCAAAGTGAATGTTACAAGTATGGTGCTCAAGGCCACATCTCCAAGTTCTGTCCCCAGTCGAAGCAGCTGGTGCCCAGCAGGGCTTATGTCATGACATCTGAACAAGCTAAACCAGATTCCACGGTGATGACGGGTAAGATTGTGGTTGCTGGTTTGTCTTCCTTTGCCCTGTTAGATTCAGGTGCGACCCATTCCTTTATAGCCGTAGACTTTGCTAAGAAGATATTGTGTAAACCAGAGAGATTGTCCATAGGCTAGTTCGTGACTGTGCCATCAAGAGAGGAGCTGATATCTCGTGACATCTATCGTAACTTAGAGCTGGAACTTCAAGGGCACGTAGTTACTGCCGATTTAATTGTTCTACCCATGCCCGAATTCGAATTGATTTTGGGAATAGATTGGTTGTCAAAATATGGAGTAGTGATTGACTTTAATCTTAGGACAGTAGTTGTGAATCTGTCCACAGGATCTCAGATTTCATTCAGATGTGACCACCTTCAGGGAGTTCCTCGTTTAGTTTCAGCCTTGAAGGCTCAGCGCTGTTTAATAAAAGGTGGAGTAGGATTTCTTGTAAGTTTATCTTCCCTATTTGTTTCTAGTAAACCTCGGCTTTCAGGCGTGGAAGTAGTGCGTGAGTTTCCAGAGGTGTTTCCAGAGGATATCAGTGGTTTGCCGCCAGACAGGGAGATCGAGTTTGCCATCGACTTAGTGCCTGGGGCAGCTCCAATTTCCAGACCTTCCTATAGGCTCGCTCCTGCTGAAATGAAAGAGCTAAAAGAGCAACTTCAAGACTTGTTGGATAAAGGATTCATTCGACCTAGTACATCCCCCTGGGGAGCACCAGTTTTGTTTGTTAAGAAGAAAGATGGAAGCTTCCGATTGTGTATAGATTATCGAGAACTAAATAAGCTAACCATTAAGAACAAATACCCTTTGCCCAGAATTGAAGAACTGTTCGACCAGCTGAAGGGAGCAGCGGTGTTCTCCAAGATAGACTTAAGATCTGGATATCACCAATTGAAGACTAAAGAGTCCGATGTTTATAAAATGGCTTTTAGGACCCGATACGGTCACTACGAGTTCTTAGTGATGCCTTTTGGGGATGTTTATAAAATGGCTTTTAGGACCCGATACGGTCACTACGAGTTCTTAGTGATGCCTTTTGGGTTAACAAATGCTCCATCTATTTTTATGGATCTGATGAATAGAGTTTTCCAGCCTTTTTTGGATCAGTTTGTAATAGTGTTTATAGATGATATCCTAGTTTATTCCAAGACCAGCTCCGAACATGCTAGTCAGCTTCGTATAGTGTTGCAAGTTTTGAAGGATAAGAGATTGTTTGCTAAATTCAGCAAATGTGAGTTCTGGCTGGAGAAAGTTGCGTGTTTAGGACATATAATTTCAAAGGATGGTTTAGAAGTCGATCCAGCCAAGGTAGAAGTTGTACGAGACTGGCCTGTGCCAAGATCTGTTTCAGAAGTGAGGAGATTTTTGGGACTGGCTGGATATTACAGACGATTTATTCAAGGATTTTCAAGAACAGCAGTTCCATTGACAACGCTGACTAGGAAGCAAGTTAAATTTGAATGGACTCCCAGCTGTCAGTAGAGTTTCGAGAAGCTGAAGCAAGCGTTGATAAAGGCTCCAGTTTTGACTCCTTCTGAACAAGGGAATTTTGTGATCTTCACGGATGCTTCTAAGTTAGGATTAGGAGCTGTTTTGATGCAGAATCAAAAGGTGATAGCCTATGCCTCCAGACAATTGAATACTCATGAGAGGAAGTATCCCACGCACGATTTGGAGTTAGCAGCCGTGGTTTTTGCCCTTAAAATCTGGAGACATTATTTGTATGGGGAGAAGTCTGAGATATTTACAGACCATAAAAGTTTAAAGTACTTCTTTACCCAAAAAGAGTTAAATATGAGACAGAGAAGGTGGTTAGAGCTGGTTAAAGACTACGACTGCACTATCAGCTACCATCCTGGAAAAGCCAACGTGGTGGCAGATGCTCTTAGCAGAAAATCAGTTGGATTAGCCCAGCTTTTGGTTCAGAGACCCTTAGCTTATGAAATAGAAGGTTTTGGGTTAGATCTGGTTCCCAGTTGTAGTAGCGCAGTCCTAGTAGGTTTCTCCATTCGATCTAATTTGTTGGATCAGATTCGAGAGGGTCAACGGATGGATGATCAGCTGCAACGATGGGTTAAACAAGATTTAGAGCACAACAGCAATCTCTATACTTTGGCAGAAGGGATTACCAGATTTCAGGGTAGATTGTGGGTTCCTGATGTGAACAATTTGAGGTCAGAGCTGATGACAAAAGCTCACAGCGCTCTATATTCAGTTCATCCAGGGAGCACTAAGATGTATAAGGATATCCAGCAGCTGTATTGGTGGCCAGGCATGAAACGTGACGTTGCCAGATTTGTTTCAGAGTGCCTGACTTGTCAGCTGGTAAAAGCTGAGCACCAGAGACCAGCTGGGATGCTCAAACCACTACCGATACCAGAGCGGAAGTGGGAGAGTATTGCAATGGATTTGTAGTGGGTTTACCCAGTTCTGTCCAAGGTTACAATTCAATTTGGGTTATATTAGACCGGCTAACCAAATCTGCTCACTTCCTACCAGTCAAGACAACTTATGATGTGAGCAAATATGCTGAGTTGTATGTGAAGGAGATAGTCAGACTTCATGGGATTCCAGTTTCCATCGTATCTGACAAAGACCCAAAGTTTACATCAGCTTTCTGGAAGAGCTTACACAGAGCTTTAAGTACCAAGTTAACCTTTAGCACAGATTTTCACCCTCAGACCGATGGTCAATCAGATAGAGTGATTCAGAGGAATTGCTCCGAGCTTGTATCCTCGATTTTACAGAGAGCTGGGATTCAAAGCTGCCTTTAGTGGAATTCACGTACAACAATAGCTTCCAAGCGTCCATCCAGATGGCCCCCTACGAAGCTCTCTATGGCAGAATGTGTAGAACACCCCTTCACTGGGATGAAGTAGGGGAACGAGCTGGTTTGGGACCAGACTTAGTAGAGCAGACTTCTAAGATATTCAGAAAGTGAGAGACCGATTGAAGACTGCTCAAAGCCTGCAAAAGAGTTATGCTGATGACAGACGCCGTGAATTGAGTTTCGAAACTGGAGATCATGTTTTCTTGAAGGTAGCACCAATGAAAGGCATGGTGAGATTTGGAAAGAAGGGTAAGCTAAGCCCCAGGTTCATTGGTCCATTTGAGATACTGGACAAAGTAGGAACACTGGCTTATAGACTAGCTTTACCCCTACATTTGTCCTTGGTGCACAACGTTTTCACATATCATCTTTGAGGAGATATGTTTCCAACCCGACGCATATCTTGAGCCATGAACCAATCCAACTAGACCCAGATTTGAGCTATGAGGAACGACCAGAAAGGATTCTTCATAGGGAGAATAGGAAATTAAGAAATCGCAGTATCCCAATGGTAAAGATCCAGTGGTCGAATCAGTCTGAGAGAGAAGCAACTTGGGAAAAAGAAGAAGATATGCGTAGTATCTACCCAGAGTTATTTGGTAAGTAAATTTCGAGGACGAAATTTCATTAAGGAGGGTAGAATTGTAGCACCCCAAAAATCCTAAATAACCACAAGTTGATTAGCCTTTCTTCTCCAATGGCTGATTCGAGTTGAGTATCCAGATTTTTGTACAAATCTGATTTGTTTTCTTCCTTTCAAATTTCAGGCAATGGCCAGAAGGTCCCGAAAGGATTTCGCCCAAGCACAAAATTTATGGAATCCAGACTTTGTTTTCTTTGAAAATAAAACAAGGCCTTTCGAGGGAGTCTGTTTTAAAAATGTTGCATCAAATTTACAAATCAAAATAGTAGTGGGGAGCTTTTATAAATCTTTTGGATAAAGGACAAGAGTTGGCACGGCAGCCATGCCTACTCGAGTGTTTCCACCTACTACAAATCATTCTCCCCTGTATAAAATAATTTACGTGAGTCTCTGGATCCATTTGGTTGCACTTAAAACTTTTAGTTTCTCTAAAAGTAGTTTTCCGGTGTGCTTGTGGAGACTTCCAACCGCGATCGTATGTACGTTCCAACCTTCATTCAGGCAAGTAACTTCGATTCTTGCTGTATTGAGAAAACATAAATTGCTCGTTTTTTTCTATGTATGCTTGCCAGTTCAGTTCAGTTTAGCTTCAGAAATGTTGAGTATAAGATATGGATTCGCTGCCTTGACACTTTAATTTTGAGGAAACTCACCAGAAAGTTAACCAGGAATGGTGTACCTTAAAATACACTGAGTTGTACAGATTCCAGAGAAGTTCTTGTTTCTGAAGTACCAGGGAGACTCTGGACATTGAATTTGAACGAATAAACAACGCTGGTTCGATCAGGAGCAAGTCCTGGTTTGAGAAGCGAAGTTAGTTTGTTTAGATTATGTCTAAGTCGAAGCATGGTTAGTGTCCATCAGTAATCGCACTTGCTGCAATTCAGTAGTTTCTCTGTTCCTTTCCAACAGTTGCATTCGATTGTTAGGATCATTAGTTGCTCTGTTCATAACCAGTAGTCATATCACATCGCTGTGTTCAGTTGTTGACATCTGTTTATTGTGCAACGACATCGATTAGTACAATTGTTCCAACTTGCGATTGGTTTGCTTGCGACTGGTTTCTCTTGCGACTGGTTTGCTTGCCACTGGTTTGCTTGCGACTGTTTCCTCTTGCAACTGGTTCCTGTGTCTCTTGCGACTAGTTCATACCAATGTCTGCTTCTTAGCGTCGCATGTTTTAGCACTTTCGAGTCTTATCCTTAGAGCTGGTTCTCAACCCAAGTAACTGTACACTCAGTAGCAATTTTAAAATAAAAATGAGTTTCATGGCAGTGATTCCACCAGATTCCAGTGATCGACTTTTGATCAAGATCCAGTATATAGTATTCCAGAAAGAAGTAAAGTTCAGACTTCAGATTTATTGAGGACCCGGTCTTGGTGAAGGGACAGGATTACAGTAGGACCGTAATCCCTTCTTGGAAGGGAAAGGATTATGGAAATATTGTAATCCCTTCACAGAGAATTACTGATCAGTAGTTATCATGCTTCATGCACAAGGACCAACAGAGAGCCTCTAGTTCATAATTATTCAGTATAAGCAATTCAGATTCGAGCATTGAATTGTATTTGTTTAGCGAGTTTCAGTTCAGTCGCCTGCATTATGTATTTGTTATTTCCAGTTTTACTTGTTGAGCCTCTAGGCTCACTAGTTTTCTCAATGCAGGTGAGGCATCTCAGGAGCAGGCGGGAGGTGCAAGTTGATTCGGATTGGGGGAAATGTGTTTGTCAATGGCCGGCGTCTTCCGCAGAGGCATAGATTTTGTTGTTTTGGATCTTTTGTCATTTGTATTAAGATCTGTTACAAAAATTGAGAACTTATGTAAAGTCCGGTAGTTGTAACTCCTAAATTTGTATTGAATGGAAATCTGTTCAACATCTGTTATTTCATATTTTGTCATTTGGCGCCAATCAGTTTCATTCAGTTTTATTTCAGTTTATATATTCGAATTTGGTCCTTCCATTTGTTTTAAATTTTGAATTTTTCCCACTCTGTTGACTCCCTTGGGTCTGGGCGTCACATCAGAGCATCTAGTTTAGCCCACGGTCTCCAAAAAAGGAGAGACAACCAGTTCTCACCAAAGCTAACCACTAACAACAACTTTCACCTAAAGCTGAGACCCCGACCAGATCTCGTCCAACTGTGCGTCACCATCAGCTTGCATCGAAGCTGATTTTGCCAACCAGCACAGCTCAACTCTCGAAGTCTGCTCCCTCATCTCAGAGCACCCAGAACATCTCTAAGATGAGACTCACACGGAAATCCCAGAGCTGATCACCTCTAAGTTGTTGTCCCAAAACAGTTCATGACAGAAACTCAAACCAACACCAGTTCAGCTCAAAACTATTCTACACAGGTCAGCTCATTCCTGATCTGATCTATGCCAAACCCGAAGGTTACCGAAAACTTACACCAATCCTCCTAAGCTGAACACTAATACACTGCTTCCGCTAAACATCTCACAGGATACAATCCAACTCAGCGCTCAAACTTGATATCTAGCTCGGAGCTAATCTTCCCAACCAGCTCACACCAAAGCTGGTCTTGGTTTAACACCAAAATCCACCAGCAGACCTCTAAGATGGAACCAGATCACACTGGATCTGTTCACACCACATCAATATAGCTTAGCTCTACATCTCAGCTGAGTTGATCACCTCTACAGCTTAGTCCTACATCAAATCGATGTACGGTAAGATACGCAAAACCAGCTTAGCCTGTCGCTGACTTTGCTGAACCTGAAATAGTGTACTTCAACCATCTCACACAAAACCTTAGACCGACTGGCAGCAAAACTGATTCCTTTCAACCAGAATTCCCTAAGCTATACAATCTCTACTGATAAATCACCAATCATATCTGATAATCAGTGCTTAAAACCATACATCAAACCAATGATAATCTGCACTGAAACCCGAACACTTGTACTATCATCTTAGCACAAATTCCTGAACCGGCACGCATCTAAGTTGTTCCCTTCACCGTTACCTTGCCAAGCTGAAAGATCCCTATTGGTTAATCATTACTCCAATCTTATTAACTCTCAAACTACTATCTGCTAAATACCAGTCCTCACAAGCTAAGCTTATCAGATACCAGAACAGCACCATAACTATACCAGCTCAGCCTATCAGCTCAGAACCTCATCCCTAACCATTCATCACATCTTATTCCATGAAGCTACATACGTACAACCCAGACATTTTAAAAAGAGACGACAACTCCAACAAAATACACTATAAAACATTTTGGGAACTTTAAAACCATTTCGAAACCTCTGAAAGCGTACAGATTCTAACATCATTTGAAAACCTTTAAACATTACTCAAAACTAAGGAACAGATGCAAACAGAAAGCAACAGGACACAGAGAAATGTGAACAGTAATATGCTTTCACAGAAGCAGCAGTTTACTGGCCTCAAATCTGAACGACAGGTAGTAGAGAACAGTTTCATCTTGACTCTCCCACAAGCACGATTGAAAATCTTAAGAAAACTTTAAAGAAAATCTTTGGTTTGTTTCTGGTTTAGAGGAGCACTCCACGGCCTTAAAAGAGCTCCAATAATGAAAACAATGTAGTAGGTTTTAAAAAAATGAACGCAGGGCATGGGTTGAGAGACAAATGAATTCATTATTTTATCCTCTGCACCAACTGAAATCATTATATTTAAAATATCTTTATTTTTATTTTTTTAAAAAAAACAAAACATTTTAAAAACTCGAACCGTGCATGTTAGAACTCGATCGGCCACTCCTGCGAATCGGTTCATGGTCTAATCTAAAATGCAGCTGAGATAAATGATGAATCACTGAATTGAAGCTGAAGAAGGGTACTGAAATTAGCAAATTAAACCATTTGAAGATTAAGATTTAAAATTGTGAATTTAAGGATTTCTGGGCGTTACAAGAGGTCTTAGCAAAGATTTCCTGAGATGTTACCAACTTCTATTTCGAAACAGTATTGATAATTTCTCCACGGATGAAGGTATCATTTTAAAAGAACTCGATCAATGCGGCCTCATAGATGGACCAGAATCCCCAAAAAACCTTGTAGTCCGGAGTCGACCAATGAGCGAAACATTCAAACCATGCCGTCGTGTGCCATAGACAGCACAGATTCAAAGTTGACCTGCAATGTGTTGTTAACCAAGAATGGCATTTAAAGGATTTGAGCCTAGTAAATTTGAGAAAAAAGGTAGGGTTGTAAGGATAATTAAATTGGAAATGGAAATACTTGAAAATTTTTGAAATCGTACAGAAGAAAGAGAAAGAGAACCATATAAAACATGTACTAATGATGAGAGAGAAAACTAAGGTGGACATATTCTAGGTTGAAAGACGTTTTGAACTGCAAAATATTTTAACCGTCCAATTCAAAAAGAATTTAAGAAGTACAATAATCTCAACCCGTTCGACAATTAATATATCAGCGTAGAAACATTAGAGCAACGTCGTGATAAGATCTTATTGTATTTGTCAAAGCTTATCAGATCAGCAAGGACCAGTTCAGCTTGGAGAAAAACAATAGATCTAACCATTTTATCTTGTAAGTGTTACCCGACCTGTGTCCTGTTAGAACAATCATACCAGCTGGGTTCTGAATTGTGCATGTGTGTTTGTGAAAATTTACCACATAATCATTGTTAGGATCGATTTGCCGGGGGTGATGTTCGTGAACTATGCCACAGCTCACATTGGATCTCACACAACCTTGACACCAACCCCATAAGTTACGTGCATTTAAAAGTATACGAGTTGAGAAACCAGCACGCAACTCAAACCGGACCCCATTATAGTGGAACCAGCTCAGCGCTAAACCAGCGTAGTGCAAGAGCTTGGTTCCAGCTGGTTGTTCCAACAATCTCAATGAAAGTGCAAGCGATCTGGTTATTTAACTAGAGCTGCAATAGCTCTATGTTCTTGAAGACTTGTGCACCAAGATACAGATTGAGTAATGAATATAAATCATGCGGAAATAACTCAAATTGTACTCTTAATCGATAGCCTTTTAAAACAGTTTTTAAGAGTATTAAAAAATATGTTATGAGTATGAATTAATGCAGAAAGCAGTAAAATAATACGTTGATTTGTTTATGGAAGTTCGGAGCTCAATCTCCTACATCTCCCCTTCTTCCGCAACGGGAAGGATCCACTAGAAGACTTTTATTACAACGACCCTCGCTGAAACCACTCCTATGACCCACAACCGCAAAAACTCCTAGCCTCAACCACCGCACACTAAGCCCGCAAGCTGTGTGACTAACAACACTTCTTTCATGTCTCATTGAGAAAGGCTACACACACTTCTTTAACGTCTCAATGCAAAAGACAACACACACTTCTTTAACATCTCAGTGCGAAAGACAACTAGACTTGTTTAACGTCTCTGTCCAAAGACTACAATGGAAGTCGTTTGATTTGATTCACTCAGCTAATCTAATCAGATCTCTCAAAGTATATGTGAGTGAATCGTGTGTGAGATTTACAGTGTATTCTCAATCTCTCAAGTATTAAATCTCACACACTGGGAAGTGCTCCTGTGCGAGCTGGTTTTTCATTGTCTTCCCAGGTTCAGTGTTGTGTGTTCTTCTGATTTGGTTCGCACAACACTGTCTCGACTTCCCTCTTCTCAGCTATACTTCATTCAGCTGCTTGTGCTCTGTTTTATAGCCTGGCGTAGAGATTTGTCCGTTGGACACAAAGTAGTAGACGTTGAAAGGTCTTCTGACATTGTTGTACTTTGCGTCCTTTGTCAATAAATGCATCGCAGGATTTTCTTCACTTTAATCACATGAGCACTGTTCTGAGAAGACAATACAAGCAATTCGATTTGAATACTAGATAGTGTTTATCGTATACCATTGTATTCAAATCTTCTTGCTCGTAGATTTGATGACATCTGTCATGCTATCTGAGCTGGTTTGACCTTAACCAGCTTTCCAGCCTGTTCACCATTCAGTTCTCCACAGAGCTGGTATTGTTCGAGCTGCTTGCTTCTTCAATCCATTCAAAGCTCTCTTCTTCGCCTCTCGTTTACAACCGCTCTCGAGCCATTTTCTAATTTTCTCTTGTCAATTGCTCTTGAGCTGATCTTCATCATCTTCAGAGCTTCGAGTTCCTCCATGTAGCAAAGTTCTTCCCCATTTTATGACTGTTCATGACTTTGCTAGATAGAGTCCCTCCTTCTTGGATCAGCTCTTGATCATCTTATCCAGCTGGTTTGTCCTTAACCAACTGGTTTCTAACCTGATCCCTATATCTGAGCAGATTCTTCATTTGAGATGTTTCACCAAGCTATTCTCAAAAATACGTGATCACCTATCTCAAAATTCAGTTCCCTTCTTCGATTATCTGCATAACTTTTCTGTCGACTTTGAGCAGCTTTCATTCTTTCTCTTATTTTTCTAACAGCTGCTGCTGTTTGTTCCACAATATCTGGTCCCAAACCAGCTCTTTCACCAACTTCATCCCAATGAAGTGGTGTTCTACACTTTCTGCCATAAAGAGCTTCATATGGAGCCATTTGAATCGAAGCTTGGAAACTGTTATTGTAGTAAAACTCTACCAGTGGCAATTTCGAATCCCAACTTTCTGAAAAATCCACAATACAAGCTCTGAGCAAGTCTTCTAAAATCTGGATCACCCTTTCTGATTGTCCATCAGTCTGGGGGTGAAACGCAGTACTGAATGTCAGCTTTGTACCCATAGCTTTATGCAAACTTTTCCAAAAAGCTGATATAAATTTAGGATCTCTGTCTGATACAATAGAAACTGGAACTCCATGTAGCCTCACTATTTCCTTAACATATAATTCTGCATATCTGCACACCTCATATGTTGTTTTGACTGGTAAGAAATGAGCAGACTTAGTGAGTCTATCAATTAAAACCCAGATGGAGTTATATCCTTGAGCTGTCCTTGTGATGGATCTATTTTGACAGATCCTGATTAAGTTTTTAATTACACAAAACCTGTTATTGTGTTTCTAACAATTCTACTTGAGTGTACAGATTTTAGGATCGAAGAAGAAGATCAGCAGTAGCAGTAATCTATCCAGCCGATGGTTCAAGATAAAGTTCAGCAGTTGGTTTGGTTAATCATTGTAATCGGCAGCTGGATTAGCAATGGAGACGTCCAAAGTTAAGTCAGGTGTTCAAAATCAGGCGGAGGCCAAGTTGAACCAGTTGGAGCATAGTGAATCAGCTGGAACGATATGAACCAGCTGCAAGCGCTAGAAGAGGAAGATGGATCAGCTGGTACATCAAAAGAGAACCAGCTGGAACATCTAAGTGGACCATCGATGATGATGTCATTGGTGACGACATCATGTTCAGCAGATGAACAAAGATCAGCTGGTGCGAAAGGACCAGCTGGAACAGAAGCTGAGAAGAGTCGCAAGTTGGAGCTAGAACGATAAAGCAGCTGGACCGCTAAGCATAGATGATGTCATCAGCAGTGACATCACAATCAGCAGGAAGATCTATCAGCAGAGAGCTTCAACCAGTCGAGGGAATTTGAAGTGGGCGATAGCAAAACGATGTCGTTCGAATAAGTTGGTACGACAGCGTTTTGCCTTCAAGCTAAAGATTCAGCAGATGGCCTTGCGATGATATAACCAGCAGGCAGCTACAGTACATCCAGTCGAGAGCAACAGCGTTATATTCAATCAGTCGAGGATGCATAGCAAACGATGTCGTTTGAATAAGTTGATACGACATCGTTTGATCTAACCAGTCATTGGGAAATCCAGTCGCAAGCTTTTGAAACCAACGACTGGACAACCAGCTGCAAGCATATC
>KV014921.1:98187-110017 GCA_001598015.1 Dorcoceras hygrometricum | reverse complement strand
TATTCTATAGCCCGTAATCCACCACATACATATATCAGAACATGCTAAATAATTTAAAGACAATGCTCTGAAAATAAACTCACAACTTAGAGGAACGGACGATGAACTTTGATCCAGCTGATGGTGCGTGTGTTTATCTCAGGAACGTTGCTCTGATACCATGTTGTGACGTCCGAACCCACGGGAATCACGAATTGGGGTAAATAAAAATTTTTGAAATAAAAGAAGGCTAAAGGATAATTTGTTATAAGCTGTATTTCTTTAACTTAAAAGAAATCGAAACACAAGACAACTCAATGACTAGCAGATGCTTATTTGCGCGCCAACTACTGAAGACATTTGCGGAAAACAGTTTTCATTGATAGTTGCAATTGCGATTTACAACAGCTGCTATTCTATGTAAATATACAACCGTTGCCACTGATCTAATACAGTACATTCTAAACAAAATAATCATCAACTATGACACGGAAAACGCTGGCCTTTGACCAACACACACCACCCAGCAGCTGATTTCAAGTTTCACCTTTTGTTCGTTCTCCAGCTGTCGCACCTGCACCATTTTAAAAGCTAGTGAGCCTAAAGGCTCAACAAGTAAAACCTGAATAATAACAATTTCATTTAACGCATGCAGACATCTGAACATACATAAACACTTCATAAACATTCTTTCTTTATTCGTGGAGACAGGGGATAATAGCCCAGATCTCATCATCAATATCTTTCATTTAGATTTATGGCATATAAGCTCCTCATGGTCCGTGTTGCACTTTGATCAAAATGACCATATAGCTCATATGAAAGGACAGTCGACATCTAGACAACTGCTTACCCTTCTCCTTGGTGACCGTAAACTATCTATGCCATAATCTTAAAATAAACTTTGTTCCATTAACATTCTTTCGTAAAACTTTCTTTCTTAAAATCCTCGGGTTCCATTATTTGAAACTCTCGCTTCCATTTTTAAAACTTTACTGAGTATTGAGTTCGACTTTGGAAACATAACATTGAAATGAGACCAGTCGCAAGAGAAACCAGTTGCAATGAATAGGAACCAGCTGTAAGATAGGAACCAGCTGTAAGATCTTTTACTAGGAACAATTGTATTTATTGAAACGATGTCGTTGAAGTAAGTAACAGATATGATGACGTAAGACTATCTGCTGACACTTTATAACTTAACGGAACGACGTCGTTAGCGCATCAACCAGCCGTAAGTAAAAAGGTTAAACAACCAGTCGCAAGAAAAGCGCTAACATCTATAGAACTAGACGCAATGAACAGTACTTTAGAAACAAATATTGCAACTGCTGAAATTTGACAATAAAATGCATCTGCTGATGAACAGTGCATCTACTGGATTTTAATAACAAACATGCACCTGCTGATATTACAACTACTAAATTGAAGAACATTCATAAACATTCTGGGTAAACTCGAATTCTCAGCACTTTAAAACATCACAAACTTTCTGGAAAACATTTTGGAAGCATCATAAACATCAAAACATCATTTTCGAACCCATCTTCTTTCCTTTGAACATGTATAAATCGTTTTAAACATGAACACTAAACATAACATAACATATAGGCAAGGAGACTCAAGAACATCAATATATGCTTTAAATGGTGAGTCAAGAATCAGCTTTTACTTGCCTTAAACAAAGCTTTGCAACAGCAACCGATTCCTGCAGAAATCTTCTCTTTAAGCAACGCACGAACTCTTCTGGAAATATTTTGAAGAACACTTCAAGATTTTTCTTTGTAAATGATAAAAATCTTACTTTGAAAACAGGTTTTTATATGAAAGGGATTAGTGGAAAGCTACTTGTGAAATCAAGCATGACACATTTATAAAATTTAGTGAAATCCCCTTCCTCTCATTTTAATTTGTAAAACACCAAACCTTTTTCAAAAGAAATCATGTGTCCTCCTTAAAATGTTTTTCAATCGATTTAAAACCAGCTCGTGCATCACTCTTTGGAGTCATCTACTGGAACCAGCCGCAACGCACCTTATGTTCTGAAATCAATAAATCAGCAAATACATAACATTTAAAATTGCCATTTTGGCCCATTAGATTAACAAAATGCATAAATGTGGTCCTATGGATTTTGGGGCGTTACAAAAGGAGAGTTGTTAATTCAAAAATTACAAAAGTACTACTTAAAAAATAAAACATCCTTCTTTCCTACCTCATTTTTCCTAAAGTTTTGGGGCTGAAATTTGGAAGGGAATACTTGATTTTAATAGCAAAAATATAGTTGTATAAAAGTCATCTTTTTCCTAATAAAAGTGCTACTTAGTTTAAAATAAATTAAGTAAATGAATTCCTAATCTCAAAAAAATTTTCTAACTTTGAAGATAGGTAAAAAAATAAATAGACTTTTAAAATTTATCACTATAAAATCTTCTAAGGCATAGGGGGTGATCTTAAAAATTAATTTTTTAAAAAAACTTTGTCTTTACCTCGGTGTTCCCGTCTCCTCCTTTTCGGCTCGAAACATATAAGCTAAAATTCTGTTGGTCCCTGTTTTTCAAAGGAAACTAGCAGCCGTTGATTTAAAATGAGCGATTAAAATTTTGCGCTGCTAATACGGAGCTGCAATAGCTCATGGTTCTTGAACATTTAAAATCACAGAGCACCGGAGACAGATCTGGTATGATTTAAAAATCATGCGGAAAATACCAGAACTGAATCCTAATATTTTAAAACGATTCAAACATATTTATGTTGCACATAAATCTGTTCGAAACTGTGCAAGTGCTTGTGTGCTAACTGTATGCGTGAGTGCTGAAAGTAAGCAAGTGCTGGATGATGCGAGTGCTGAAATAATGCAAGTGCTGAACTGTAAACGTGCGATGCTAAAGTAAATATGCAGGTGCTGAAAGCTTTAAAGAAATGGATCGATACACAGCAGATTTGTTTCTGAAAGTTCGGACCTCAATGTCCTACATCTCCCCTTCTTCCACCTCGGAAGGATCCACTAGAAGATTTGATCTTACAACTCGTGTACAGACCCGATCCCACAACCAGCAGCTCTGAGAACTCCTAGACTTCACAAATGCACACCAGCCGCAACTGTGTGACTAACTACATAAACATGAGTTTAACGTCATCGTGCTTGGACGGGACCTGTGTTGGAAAGGTTTTGAGATTCATTCACTATACAATGAATGTGAATGAATCTCTGTGTGTGAGAATTACAGTGTACGCAAAACTCTCAAAAGATACATCTCACACACTAGGGAAATTCTCCTAAATGAGCTAATACAGATTCAGCAGTCGACACAATAAGCTCCTCTCAAGAATGATTGTCGACTGCTTCATCTTCCTGTGTTCTTCCCTCTGTTGTTGTCTTCTATTGATTTTCTCTTTTCTGTGCAACAACAACTTTTACGACTTCAGCTTTCTCTCTAAGTCTTCTTTTCACACTCGTCAACCTTCTTCCTTCAAATCTTCTTGTATATATGGCTTCTGTTCGAATATAGCCGTTGGATAAATTCCAAATCTCTTCTGCGCTTGTCAAGGCTAATTCGTCGTCTTCTTTCCATTTCCGTGCAACGCTCCTCTGTAAATTGTACTATTTCCCAGAATAGTATAAATCTTGTTCCCTTGAATTGAGGCAATTTGCATGACTTAATCTCAGCCATTGATTCTTTCCATCTTGAGCGTTGATTGCTTGCAACGGCTGAGTGTCATTTCTTCTTCGCAACTGTCCAGACTTCACTTTTCTTTGCGCTGCTGCTGAAATTATCGTTACGTCTGGATCTTTGCGACTGGATGCGTATCAACAGCTGGTCTACTGTAGCTCTCGTCTGAATGTACTGTTGCTACCAACTGCTGATTATCATTTGATTTGCACTCCAACTGGTCATCATTTGATTTACACCAGCTGGTTGTGTCATCCAAACCATCTGCTGAATCTTAGCGCGAAGGCAAAACGCTGTCGTACCAACTTATGTAAACGACATCGTTTTGCTATCGCTAACTTGAGTCCCCTCGACTGGTTGCACTGTAGCTTCCTTTTGGTCATTCTTAGAAGAAGTATCTGCTGGTTCTTTGTAAGTCCAAGACGCCGTCGTTTCTCTTAAATCAAGCGCTGTCGTTTTGCAATCCTTAGCAAAACACTCTATCCACCAAATGCTTGCGCCTGCTGGTCATTGCCATCGCAAAATCCTCCTGCTGATTCTTATCGCGAATGCAAAACGCTGTCGTTCCAACTTATTCAAGCGACATTGTTTTGCAATCGCCAACTTCACATATCATCTGCTGAATCTTTGTCTTTGCGCTTCTGCTGAATCCATTCCACTGTAGCCATCTGCTGAACTCTAACCATCTGCTGATTCTTTAGCACGACGTCGCTTTCTTCACTATTACGTTTGCTGTTGTCAGCTTCTTGTTCAACATTGCTCATCATCTGTCAACAGCTTCTTGAATAGCGACTGTCAACAGATTCGTCAACAGTAATTAGAATCGCGACTCCTAACAGATTCGTCAACAGTAATATGAAGCGCGACTGCTAACAGATTCGTTAACAGTAATATGAATGGCAACTGCCGACAGCTTTGTGAATAGTAACTGACAACAGCTTCTTCAACAGTAACTTGCGATTGGAATCTTCTTCTACGACGTCGCTTTATCTCTTGCGCTTGCAGCTAGTCTTCTCATCGTTCCAGCTAATTCACTTCGCTCCAGATGGTTCAACTTGGCCTCCGCCTGATTACGAACAACTGATTCAACTTTGGACATCTCCATTGCTAATCCAGCTGCCGTCTAAATGTATGCACCAAACCAACTGCTGAACTTTAACTTGAACCATCGACTGGACAGATTCTGCTATTGTTCATCTTCTTCTTCGTTCCTAAAACATGTACACTTAAGTAGAATTGTTAGAAACACAATAATAGATTTTGTGTAATTCAAAACTTAATCAGGATCTGTCAAAACAGATCCATCAATCTCTCCCTTTTTGATTTACACAAAACCTTAAATAAACGATGCATGTTCTAACAATTCTCTCCCTTTTTGTGGGAATCAAAAAGAGATCGAACTGCTGGTCTTCCCAATATTTAAAACAAAACTCTCCCTATACTGTTTCAACAAAAACAACGTAACAGCAGGAGTTTTAAATTTGAAAAACAAAACCAGCTTTTGGGAAGCACCGAATGCAAAAGCTATATGATTTTGAAAACTGGAGCTGATGCATAACTTAAATTAACAAAGACAGTGACTCCACTCTCCCTGTCTTTTATAACATAAGCTCAAAACATTTTAAAATCAAAATTTTGAAGCATCAGCTGAAATCCGCAACACAGAACAATTTAAAACAAATCAGAGCACTTTAAACAATGTTTAAAATAACAATGTGCTACTGAGTTACTTATATATGAAGAACCAGCACAGATAAAAGCTCAGATTTTCATACTTCTATTTCGTCCCATGTGCTTGTCACCGAGCCTTGCTCCAAGTGATCTTACAGCACAACGAAAATAGAAGCTTGGCATCCGCACGGGACTCGCGCATCCCGTGACAGTTCATCAAAAGAAACCGGTTCTATATTAAAATAGATCAAGTGTCCTTCATAAACAAGCTTCTCAAAACAGTTAAAATATTTAAAACATAGCACATGAGTTTTAAAATTAGTGCTCGTTCAAAAACAACCTGCTCTGATACCAATTGTTGGTCCCTGTTTTTCAAAGGAAACTAGCAGCCGCTGATTTAAAATGAGCGATTAAAATTTTGCGCTGCTAATACGGAGCTGCAATAGCTCATGGTTCTTGAACATTTAAAATCACAGAGCACCGGAGACAGATCTGGTATGATTTAAAATCATGCGGAAAATACCAGAACTGAATCCTAATATTTTAAAACTATTCAAACAGATTTATGTGTAACATAAATCTGTTCAAAACTGTGCAAGTGCTTGTGTGCTAACTGTATGCGTGAGTGCTGAAAGTAAGCAAGTGCTGGATGATGCGAGTGCTGAAATAATGCAAGTGCTGAACTGTAAACGTGCGATGCTAAAGTAAATATGCAGGTGCTGAAAGCTTTAAAGAAATGGACCGATACACAGCAGATTTGTTTCTGGAAGTTCGGACCTCAATGTCCTACATCTCCCCTTCTTCCACCTCGGAAGGATCCATTAGAAGATTTGATCTTACAACTCGTGTACAGACCCGATCCCACAACCAGCAGCTGTGAGAACTCCTAGACTTCACAAATGCATACCAGCCGCAACTGTGTGACTAACTATATACACATGAGTTTAACGTCATCGTGCTTGGACGGGACCTGTGTTGGAAAGGTTTTGATTCATTCACTATACAATGAATGTGAATGAATCTCTGTGTGTGAGAATTACAGTGTACGCACAACTCTCAAAAGATACATCTCACACACTAGGGAAATTCTCCTAAATGAGCTAATACAGATTCAGCAGTCGACACAATAAGCTCCTCTCAAGAATGATTGCCGACTGCTTCATCTTCCTGTGTTCTTCCCTCTGTTGTTGTCTTCTATTGATTTTCTCTTTTCTGTGCAACAACAACTTTTACGACTTCAGCTTTCTCTCTAAGTCTTCTTTTCACACTCGTCAACCTTCTTCCTTCAAATCTTCTTGTATATATGGCTTTTGTTCGAATATAGCCGTTGGATAAATTCCAAATCTCTTCTGCGCTTGTCAAGGCTAATTCGTCGTCTTCTTTCCATTTCCGTGCAACGCTCCTCTGTAAATTGTACTATTTCCCAGAATAGTATAAATCTTGTTCCCTTGAATTGAGGCAATTTGCACGACTTAATCTCAGCCATTGATTCTTTCCATCTTGAGCGTTGATTGCTTGCAACGGCTGAGTGTCATTTCTTCTTCGCAACTGTCCAGACTTCACTTTTCTTTGCGCTGCTGCTGAAATTATCGTTACGTCTGGATCTTTGCGACTGGATGCGTATCAACAGCTGGTCTACTGTAGCTCTCGTCTGAATGTACTGTCGCTACCAACTGCTGATTATCATTTGATTTGCACTCCAACTGGTCATCATTTGATTTACACCAGCTGGTTGTGTCATCCAAACCATCTGCTGAATCTTAGCGCGAAGGAAAAACGCTGTCGTACCAACTTATGTAAACGACATCGTTTTGCTATCGCTAACTTGAGTCCCCTCGACTAGTTGCACTGTAGCTTCCTGCTGGTCATTCTTAGAAGAAGTATCTGCTGGTTCTTTGTAAGTCCAAGACGCCGTCGTTTCTCTTAAATCAAGCGCTGTCGTTTTACAATCCTTAGCAAAACACGCTATCCACCAAATGCTTGCGCCTGCTGGTCATTGCCATCGCAAAATCCTCCTGCTGATTCTTATCGCGAATGCAAAACGCTGTCGTTCCAACTTATTCAAGCGACATCGTTTTGCAATCGCCAACTTCACATATCATCTGCTGAATCTTTGTCTTTGCGCTTCTACTGAATCCATTCCACTGTAGCCATCTGCTGAACTCTAACCATCTGCTGATTCTTTAGCACGACGTCGCTTTCTTCACTTTACGTTTGCTGTTGTCAGCTTCTTGTTCAACATTGCTCATCAACTGTCAACAGCTTCTTGAATAGCGACTGTCAACAGATTCGTCAATAGTAATTAGAATCGCGACTGCTAACAGATTCGTCAACAGTAATATGAAGCGCGACTGCTAACAGATTCGTTAACAGTAATATGAATGGCAACTGCCGACAGCTTTGTGAATAGTAACTGACAACAGCTTCTTCAACAGTAACTTGCGACTGGAATCTTCTTCTACGACTTCGCTTTATCTCTTGCGCTTGCAGCTGGTCTTCTCATCGTTCCAGCTGATTCACTTCGCTCCAGCTGGTTCAACTTGGCCTCCGCCTGATTACGAACAACTGATTCAACTTTGGACGTCTCCATTGCTAATCTAGCTGCCGTTTAAATGTATGCACCAAACCAACTGCTGAACTTTAACTTGAACCATCGACTGGACAGATTCTGCTATTGTTCATCTTCTTCTTCGTTCCTAAAACCTGTACACTTAAGTAGAATTGTTAGAAACACAATAACAGGTTTTGTGTCATTCAAAACTTAATCAGGATCTGTCAAAACAGATCCATCAAATTCTAAAAACAAACTTTTGTTAAATTATTCAAATAAATATTATGGTAAAATCATGAAATAAAATTATACTATGAATAAAAATGAAAGCACTAAGACATGCGATTTGGGTAGAAAAATTTTCGGGTGTTACACGTGCCAGTTTCGATAGTGTATAATAAAGATCCCCGTTTCACTTCCAGTTTTGGAATAGCTTGCAATCAGCGCTGGGGTCGAGGTTGGAAATAAGCATTGCTTATCATCCCCAGACAGATGATCAATCTGAGAGGACCTTTTAGACTCTTTAAGACATGTCGCGAGTGGTGTGATGGATTTCAGCGAAGGTTGGCAGGAATCCTTATCTTTGGTGGAATTTTCGTACAACAACAGCTTCCAAGCAACTATCGGGGCATCGTTTGAAGCTTTGTATGGTAGAAAGCGCAGATCACCGATATGTTGCGAAGAAGTTGGGGAAAGACAGCTGTCTACACCTGAGTTTGTATTGCAGATGAGAGATCAGGTTGACATGATCCGGAAAAAGATGAAGGCAGCACAAGATCGCCCAGCCAGTTATGTGAATAAAAGGCGTAGGCCTTTGGAATTTCAGGTTGGTGATCGAGTGTTCCTGAAGGTTTCTCCGTCTAGAAGCAGAAATTTAGCTCCTCACTACATTGGACCGTATGAGGTTGTTGACAGGATTGGCTTTTTAGCATATCATTTGTACTTTCCAACGGAGTTGTCAGAAATGCATGACATGTTTCACGTATCGATGTTGCAGAAGTTCGAGCCATATCCATCCCATGTCTTGGGAGTCTATAAGGTGGAGTTAGATTAAACTTTGAGTTATGTTGAATATCCAGTTCGGATCTTGGAAAGCAAGGAGAAACAACTCAGGAACAAGACAATTCCTTTGGTTTTGGTTCAGTGGAGCAGGCACGGGAGAGAAGAAGTTATATGGGAGTTAGAGGCAAAAATGCAAAAGCAGTGGCCTCATCTGTTTGAGAATATATCAAATTACTCCATGTACTCTAGTTTTCCAATATAATCTTGACAATGTTGGTTTTTGTTGATGGAGGGTGTGTAAGTGTGTATTTATATTTCGAGGATGAAATTTTTATTTTAGTGGGGGAGAATTTGACCCGATAATAATTACCAAGTTATTTGGCTAGATTAGCATTTAAAAATTTAAAAAGTGTGGAAATAAAATAATTATACCAAATAAATGATTATGCGAATTATTTGGACTTTCTCTAAATTTTTTTGTTTCTGGAGTCCGGGTCCGGGGTGACATAAAATACATATTATAGTCAGAATAGCACAAAGAGTTGGGATTTCATAAAAATTATATTTTTTGGAACAAAGTTACTTTTTGGAGCCGGAAAGCTATAAAAACCAGAAACACACATGATTTTATCACATGTTGCTGTTGACCGTTTCGTTTGGCCTCTGGTCTTGGTACCCACGATTCTTTGTTACCAGACACGCATTGCATAGCATGTAGCATATTTCATTCGTACTCCAATTGCTGTTTCATTTTGTTCTATGTATCGGGGTTTGACCCATTCCCTTTGGGGCTGCTTTTGTCGTGTTGGTGACCATTTCAGGTTATCCAGGTGGTTCGGCTGCCCCAGGTGGAGCGTCAGCTAGTGGAGCCTCATATGGTGTTTATCATGTTGATGCACGGTGGATACGGATCATGTCTCCGCTGGTGCAACGGAATTTTAAAAATTTTACACCAGGGACGATCATACGTTAATCATAAGTTTCAAACAATTAAACCATTCATAGGGGGTTTGAACTGTTTACTTTTGGCGACTTCACGTCAGCTCCGACTATCGATTGTTAAGCGGTGATATTCCTTCAATGGTTGAATATTCGGTTTGTTCGCCTAATCCGATCCACTGCTTTCAAATTCTTTCGCTGCCTCGCACTAGAAAGCACATCAAATTGTCATGAACGGAATCTCCTCATCTAGACGCACACGCCAAGGCACGACGTCGGAAAGGTGGAGACGACGGTGGCTAGCACAAAGACGGCAGCCAAGGGGAGGTGGAGGCTTGTGGATGAGGAGAGGGGAGGGAAGGCTATAGTTATGATTCAATAATCAAGGGAATGTTTGTGATGATCGTAATTAGACGAGATAATTAACGGTCTAATCCTTCCTTATTAGTAGCTAACTAATCATTCTAGATTAGCTTAGGGAGCATCTATTAAGATGGAACAGCTCGGACACGAGCTGGTTCTAGGGTTGGTGCTAAGCTGATAGAAGAAATTGTTTATTGTGGACCAGATTAGGCGCAAGCTATTATGTAAGGACTGTACTGAGTCCGTCAGTTGTTAGCAGCTTAGGAGTATCGTATAGCAGGGAACAGCAGGCGTGATTTTGTTCTGGGATCGTGAGCTGTTCCAGGTTGATGAGAAGAGGTATGTGAGCTTAGCGAACAGCTTTGGACGTTGTAAGTTGTTTAGAGCATCCTAAGCTATTAGGTAGGATGCGGGCTGTTCTGAGTTCCTCCAAGATGACTAGCTTGAACTTTTAGACAGTGATGCTAGTGCAATTTGATCAGCTTTGGTGTGAGATGGTTGGGAGGAACAGTACTGAGCAGAACTGCTTCATTGTTTCCTTGCCTAAGCTAGGACAGTGTCGGGGTCTGAGCTGTTTGAAGACATTGTAGATGTGACCTAAGCTGAGCTGCTTCGTCTGCTTGAAGGAGCCTTCTTCTGCAAGCTGTTTTGAGGACAACAGCTTAGAAGTGAACAGCTCAGGGATACCAGAGTTGAGTGAAAGCTGTTGATCTATGTGAGCTGATCGGTGCGTAAACTGGTCCGCTGGTGTGAGTTGTTGATGCTATATTTGCTCTGAGCTAATCTGGGGTCAATATAGACATAATCTACTGGAGCGTGATCTGTTGATGCGTAAACTGTTGGATACGAGAGCTTGGTATGTGCGTGCCGAGCTGTACGTAGGGCTGAGTATAGTGAAGAAGCCTGAGATGTGCTGAATTCACTGCAGCCGTGAGCTGTTGAATAATAAGTATAAATACCCTCTCGTTGACCAACACTTAGTAATTTTTAGACCACCCGTTCCTTATCTTCTTCTAGACTCTATCGAGAGATATTTTCCCCAAACCCTAGCTATTGTTCACCCGACATAGAATTTCCAGATCGTCGGAGTTTGATCGGTCCGTTGGGAGCGAGGGTACAGCGATTGGAAACCCCTCTTCAAGGCCGATGTTTGGGTACCAGTTTGGAGACGGGGGAAGGTTGGACGAAGGGTATCGCAGAGAAGTTTCATGAGCTATGTGTCGCGATTTCCGGCTGTGTTGAGCTCTGGTTCAGGTATCTGTGTTTCTCCTAGCATTAGTTCCTGTACTTAGAACTTACCTTTGAGCCGGGTAGTGCCCTGCTTGTAGATGTAATGGTTCTGGGCTATGAGGCCTTTGGCCGTGAACTGTATCAGCTTTAGCAGAGCTGATTCCTTAGGTGTTAGGATCGAAGTATCAGATCTCTCGATGCAACAATAAACTAAACAACGCCAGGGAGGTGCGTGAGATCTGATCCTATGTAAAATTATGCAAACGCTGCTACTGTTAAATATAAAAGCGCTACAATGAGAGGTGCAATACCCCTGGTTCTTGAACATATAAAATAGAGCACCGGAGACAGATCTGGTATGAAATATAATCATGCGGAAAACACCAGAACTGAATCCTAAATTTTAAAACTAACGCAAACA